>JBBPKJ010001350.1:0-11238 GCA_038089195.1 Brasilioporus rufonigricans | reverse complement strand
GATGTCCAGGGTGGAAATGAATGACCATATTGAACTGGGCAAGGAACTCCGACCACTGGGCTTGATGGCAGTCAGGAGTTTAGTAGTGGAGAAGTATTCCAGGTTTTTGTGGTCAGTCACAATGTCAATAGGTGTACCAGAACCTTTGAGGTAATGCCACCAAGTCCAGTAGGACTTGTGAATGGCAAGCAATTCCTTGTCATGGGTGTCATAATTGAGTTCCAGAGCAGTGAGGGTGCAAGAATAGAAGGCTACTGGCTGGACCTCCTCCTCCAGAGACAGGAGGGAAAGGATACTGGAGATTACATAATTGATGGCATCAGTCTCAACAATTAGTGGAGCGTCAGGAACCCAATGAGTGAGGATCAAAGCAGAGGTGAATGCCTCTTTCAGGCAATAGAAGGCAGAATGGCAGGAGTCATTGAAGTCCCAGGGAATATCCTTACAGGTCAGATGGATGAGTGGAATTATGAGACTGGAATAGTCATGGATGAAATGGCAGTAGAAGTTAGTGAAACTGAGGAAGGATTGAATATCTCAGACTTTCCAAGGCTTCAGCCAATCAAGAATAGCCTTAACCTTGTCATTGGACATGGTGAGCCAAGAGGGTGAAAGTCAATAACTGAGGTACTCTGTGGAGTCAGTATTGAATTCACACTTCTCTGGCTTAGTATATAGGCCATGTTTCTGGAGTCGTCAGAGGACTTCATGGACATGCTCCTTATGAGATGCCTTGTTGGCAGAGAAGATCAGGATATCATCCAAGTAGATGATCACAGAGACATCGAGGAGATCAGCAAAGATAGAGTTGACAAACTGCTGAATAGCTGCAGGTGCATTGGTTAGTCCAAATGGCATAACAAGCCACTTGTATGAATCATAGCATGTCTGGAAGAAGGTTTTCCATTCGTTGCCATCAGTGATGTGGACCAGGTAGTATGCATGGTGGAGGTCGAGTCTGGTATAGATTTTGGTGTGGCTCGGAGCATCAAGGAGGTTGGATATACGGAGAAGGGGGTAGCAGTCTTTCTTTGTGATTCTATTGAGTCCTCAGTAGTCTATGCAAAGGCAGAGTGAACTGTCTTTCTTATGGACAAAAAGGATGGGGGCTGCATGAGCAGAGGATGACAGATGGATGAATTCCATGGCTGGATGTTCATCAAGGAAGGTCCAGAGAGACTCAACCTCGGAGGATGAAAGAGAGTAAGTGGTGCCTATGGGGGGTGAGGTGCCTTCCTCCAAGTTGATTTTAAGGTCAAAATTGTGATGTGGAGCAAGGATTGATGCCTTGCTTTTGCTAAGAACATCTGTGAAATTGTGGTATTCCAGGGGAACACCAGAGAGGTTGACTGGATCAGGAGAGGAAGTGGCAGTAGAACAGAGTTTGCTTTCTGGAGGGCAAATGCACATGCTAAATTGCACAGAGCCTTCAAGTGGGCAAGTGAGTGTGAAGGCTGGAGCACTAATGAGTGCTATAGGAGGGGCCTTGTGATCAGAAAAATGTGGTAGACTGGAGGGGATGGAGTCAGCCAGAGGCAGAGAGGCTGAAGGCTGTGGAGACAAGCTCTGGGCTGGCATGAACTGCTCTGATGTCCAGAACAAGATATTGCTAGAAGCCCAGTCAATCAACAGATTGTAGCAGGTCAGCCAATTGTGTCCCAGGACAAGGGGACAGGATCCATCCAGTGGAGTGACATAAAATGTCATTGAAGTAGTGTCACCAGTTTTGAAATGGACAGAGAGATCAATGGCTTGGGAAATGGTAGCATTGGAGGTACCATCAAAGAGTCAGAGTTGGAGCAGAGGAATAGAGTAGGTTGGAAGACCATATTGGCTCATGAAGGTGGAATCTATGAAGCAATTGGAGGATCCAGAATCAAGGAGAGCTGGAAAAGGTGGGATTTCATGGAACAGGAGGAAAACAGAGGGCATATGGGATTGTGGGTCTAAAAGAGTGGACATGTTTAGTCAAATCTCCTTTTGTGCACAAAAGGAGTCAACACAGCCTCCAGTTTGTGTGGAGTCACAGAGGCTGCTGCTTATTTTTTTGCCTCCAGAGTGGAGGCTTCTGGTTTAGCTTCCAGAGTTGCTGTCTTGACTGTATGTCCCCTGGTTGCATTTTGTGTGGCCTTTGTGCAATTCTTGGCCATATGATCATCTTCAGCACAGATTATGCAAAGTTTATTGTCAAAATGCTGCTTACGTTCCTTAGGAGTAAGTTTCCCATCCTTGCTGAGCTTGGAGGACAAGTCCAACTTTGGTGTAGTGGACATTTTGGCAGAATTGCCGGAGTTGAACAATTTGGAGTTATTGTTATTAGACTTACTCTTCGACTCCTTAGAGCTGGAGGTGCTAGCAGAGTTGCCAGGCAGAGCAGAGGTTTTATCAGAGGTCTTGGAGGCATTGTTGTTAGAGGATTTCGCTTGATGACTAACCTCTGATTTATGCTCCCAGTAACATGTGTCAATAGCTTGTGTGAGTTGGCAGAGTTCAGCAATGGTAGGAGGTTTTCCAATATGTGAGATCTCATCCTTGATACAGTCTGGAAGTCTGTTATAGAAATAATGCCAGAGGGCACCTTCTCTGTAACTCCAGACTTGGGACATGATCCTATTAAACTCAACAACATATTTGTTGATCTTTTGACCATCCTTTATATTCAGGTTGTCAAGCTGATGCTCTGCATCTCAAACAGGGTTGTGTGGTCCAAAATTGGTCTGGAGCTCCAGGACAAACTTCTTGTAGTTGTTCATCCAGATTGGGCAGAGTGCCAGATCTTCCATCTGGAGGAGGTCTGGTTCAAACCATTCCAATGCCATACCCTTGAGGTAAAACTAGGCAAAGGTAACTTTAGCATGGTCAGTAGTGAAAGCTTTGGAGTGGTCTTGGAAGTTGAGTTTGCATTGGACTAGGAAAACCCAGAGTTTGCAGAGGTCAGTTCCATCAAACTGGTCCAGTTCCTGGACTTTGGTCTGTTGCATGTGCTCAGGTTTGTGACAAGCAGAGCAAGCTAAGCTTTAAATGGTGCTAGCTAAGTTGCCAAACATGCTGTGTGGAACTTGCCTTTTGTTGGAGGAGGGGTTAAACTCATCATCAGGAATATCACCCTCAGATGGGTCATCTCTGGGACCACTTTGGGGGTTGTCCAGAGAGTCAGAGTGAAATGTGTGATCTATGGGAGTATGGAGTGATGGCGAGCTTAGAAGAGGAATCTTGGTGCCATCAGGAACTTCCTCAATGCAGGCTCCTGGAGTCAGGGATTGTGGTGGAGCAGGGGCCTGAGAGGCTGAGCCTGGAGTACATCTAGCAGAGAAACTCCGAAATTGGTTGACAATGTCTGGGCCTCTGTGACTACTGCTAAAAGTATGGAGGGCATTGTGCACATCAGTGAATGCATGAGAATGAGAGCAAGTGACTGTAGTTTCCATGATGACTCTATGCAAGTGGAGTCTGAATATACTGTTAAACTCAGGCAATGTGCTCCAAGTGTAACTCTGGAACGCCAGAGTTATTGTGTTTGGTTGGTCTAGGACTTGGCTTCACTTTATGTGGTGTGCCTTGCATAGATTTGGTGTCCTGATTTCGGAGGTTGGAGGGTCAGAGGTCAGAAGAGAGCTACTAGAAATCAAGTCAGAGAGATGATGAACAAGACAAGGAGAGTCAAGTTCAGTCAGGCAGAGTAGAGCAGAAACAGACAGAGGTGGAGAACATCAAGTTCTGTTGATATTCAGACTGAGGTATACAGGACAGAAGTATGGAGATTATATGTGGATTACTAAGATGGAAACAAGATCAGGTAGACATACAATGTGCAAAGGTATGGAGGTGAAACAGGAGTAACAGAGTGTCCAGATAAAACAAGAATGGAGAGATGTCAGGGTGACATAGGAATGGAGGTGTCAAGGTGATGTAGGAACAGAGATGTCTGAGTGACATAGGAATTGAGATGTCAAGATAAAACATTTTCCAGATGTAGGTGCAGAAGAGCAGAATTTGTCTGGAGGAAAGAAGACAAGACTTAGCAAGTAGGATAGTCCAGAGGTGAATAAAATAGTTTGGAGTTGTGTCTGGAGGACTGGAGTTTAACTTGGTAAATCTGGTATGTGACAGTGGGCAGCAAGACATCCCCCATAACCATGGCTATGTACAAGCAGTTTGGAGATCCCTTTTGCCATGAGCCACAAACTACCACAACCACCCTTGCCCAGCTTTGCTTTGTCCAATCAAAAGTTGACACATTCAACATCCAACCTTTCTTTTGTGAAGTGCAGTGTTTCCATCTGAACAGTGTTAGCACCCCCTTCTTTAAAGACTTTCTGCTGTCCTGCCCCAGTTCTTTCCTCTCACCCAAGATGCTACATTATCTCCACAAAGAATGTTGGGACCACAACATCAAGTGGTGCCTGAATATTGTTGGGGATTCTGAATTTGACTTTCAGCTTTCAGTGATTCAACCCATTGTGGGATTCTGTCACTTCAAGAGTGGAATATCCAAGTTGAAGCGAGTCACCAGATGTATGCACCATGATATCCAATGCTACCTTGTTGATATCATTGATGATGTTGCTCCTCCTCAATTTGTGATTGCTATCTGTGCACTAATGGACTTCTGATATTGTGTTCAAGCATATCACTTTGGCAGCAATGACCTCTGCCTTATTTTCTCTGCTCTGGACATGTTCCATTCAAACAAGCACTCTATCATTGACAGTGGCACAAGACAGGGGAAGGGAAATCGAGTAATTGACAACTGGTATATCCTGAAGCTTGAACCTCTGCAGAGTTTTGTGCCTAGCATAAGCCAACTTGGTGCTCCTATCCAGTGGACCATGGACATTATAGAGCACCCCTGTAATGTGGATATGCACTTCCAGTGCTCTTACTTATACTTTCTTGGTGAGGGGATGTACTCATGAAGAGATACAATGTCCCTCAAGAAGATAACTCAAGGAGTGGCACACAGTGAGCAAAGTACATAGTGTGTATGGATTGCATGAGCCAGAACTATGAATCCTACTACAACACATCAAGGACTCTCTTATCATGATATCTGTCTAGTAGTGGACCTTTCGTACAGTAGTGACAATGACAACATATGGTGCTCAGTGATGACAACAACAATCAAGGGTATTTGGCATCAGGGAGGCACTCACAAAGAGGCACAGCATCCTGAGAGGCAAAGGAATGACAATGAGTGAGTGATGATCAAAGGATTGGATGAGCAGTTGTGGTGAGAGAATAAATGCAGAACTAGCTAAAGAGTACTGGGCATGATCTGGCTAGTGTTACAGTTGTCCACCTTCATGGTAACCTCTTTCTCATTTCATTTCAACAAGACCACATATTTCCCTTTGCTTATACTGATTTCTTCTTCTTTCTTGTTGCTTTCTTCCCTGATGACATTATGGTCTATTCCCTCAATTAGTTGGCTGTCAACCCTTGGACTATCCCCTCCTACTATGTTTCTCTCATAGCATAGTGTGTTCTGATCTCCTCACTATTACATTGCTAAGCTCTTATCTTGCAGGTTTGATTCCTGCATTCTTGTTTAGTCAATCTCTTTTATCTCATCTTGGTCTGTGCAGTGGCAGTGCCCCAATTATTCTTCATCCTTCTATGTAGTTCTACACTTGCCCTAGACTTCCTGTACAATGTATACAAGACTAGCTGACCTCCTGTATCTTCAGCTAGTTCTATGTTAATTCAACACACCACTTTGCTCACTCTGCATGATCTCCTTGCTGTTCTGCTTCCTGGACATTGTGTCTCTTTGTGAGTACATCCCAGGATCCAAGAAGAGGTTATAGTCAAGCACAAGAAGTGCAACCAATGTTACAGCTAGTTCTTATGGTACATTTACAGTGGAGAAGGAAATAGTAGACAAATAAAGAAAAATAGGGATCTGCCACCACACAGACCAAGATGACAAAGAGGTTGACTTAAGCAAGAAGACTGGACTTGAACCAGTGAAGGTAAAGCTTAGCAACAAGTATAGTGACAATGAGGCGATCAGAGCATGCAATGTTGTAAGAGAAATGTTGTAGGAGAAGCAGTCCTTGAATGGAGATAGTCAGTTGAAAGAGTAAACCATAACGTTGTCAGGGTAGGAGGCAATGAGGAAATAGAAGAAGGAATTGTAGGCAAAAGGAAACCAATGCTCATATTGGAAGATGATAAGGAAGAGGCCAGAATGAAGGTGAATGACTATAACATTACCCCCTTTGTAAGCTTGAAATCCTGATTCAAGATTCCTATGCTCTGTCGGGTCCATCTGCATCACAATTAGAGCTAACATCATCATCATCATCATCATCTATGCTGTGGCAATCATCAGTGAGGTGCCCAAGGATATTACAGATTTCACAGCATCTGTGGGGACAGTGACAATCTCCATGGCCCCACTGAAGGCAGACCTTGCATTGTTTGTGAATACAAGAGAAGAAGAGATGTCCAGGTGCAGGGCAGTGGCAGTGGGGGCAGGAATAAGTCAGACAATCTCATTTCCAGTGGCCAGGTCATCTGCAGTGAAAACAGTCTCCATGAGGCCATCCAGGAGAACCAAGGGAGAAGTGGGCAGGGGGGAGAGTAGGAAATGGAGAGGAGAGGATGAGGCCATGTTGGGTATGCCAATAGATCTCTTGAAAAAGTGGGTCATCTTCAGAGGGGACATCAAGAGGAAGGAGAGTGATTTGGTCATCATTGTTGAGAGGAGGAGAGTGAAGGCCATCAGCAAGGGATGGAGTGACTTCAGTAATGACAGACAGGAGGGATGGTGATGGTGAGTGGGGAGGTGAGATTCTAGTTGGAGGTGGAATGATAATGGGCACCTCTGTGCTCCAACTTATATGTTCCTGACTTTTGGAGGTACTCATGAAGGGACTCAATGTCCAAAAAGAGGGTGATTCATTCAAGAAATGACAGGGAGCAAAGTAGTGTGATAGGAATATCATAGAACTAGCTAAAGATACAGGAGGTCTTAGCTAGTCTTATATATGTTGTACAAGAAGTCTAGGGCAAGTGTAGAACTACATGGAAGAATGAAGAATAATTGGGGTGCTGCCACCACACAGACCAAGGGGAGGTACAAGAGATTGACTAAGCAAGAACACGGGAATCAAACCTACAAGATAAGGGCTTAGCAATGTAATAGTGAAGAGATCAGAACATGCTATGCTATGAGAGAAGCATAGTAGGAGGGATAGTACAAGAACAGACAGTCAACTAGTTGAGAGGGTAAATCATAACATTGTCCAGGAAGAAGGTGACAATGAAGAAGAAGAAATTAGTGTACATGAAGGGAAATACATGGTCTTGTTGGAATGAAATGAGAAAGAGGTTACCATGAAGGTGGACAACTGTACCATTACCCTCATTGTAGACTTGAAACCCTGGTTTGACTTGCTCAGACTCTATCCAGTCCATCCTGGTCTTCATTTGCGACCACATCATTGTCATTGTCATCCTTGTGGCAGCAATTGTCAGTGATGTGCCCAAGGTTGTTGCAGACACCACAGCATTGGTGGAGGTAGTAGTGATCTGTATGGCCCCAGAAAAGGCAGGCAGAGCATTGAGCTTGAATACAGGAGAAGGCAAGGTGCCCAGGGGCAGGAGCATGACAAGTAGGGCAAGTATAGGCTGGGCAGTTTTGGTTCCAATATCCTAGCTGTCCACAGTGGTAGCAATTTCCTTGTAGGGCGACTGGAGAGGCTGGGAAGAAATGGGATGGCAGGAGGGTAGGAAAGGGAGAGGAGAGGACTGTTCCATACTGCAAGTGCCAATAAATGTTCCAAAAGGAAGCATTGTCAGGGGATGGGGTGTTGACCAGGATGAGTATGGTCTCTTCATCCTCCTATGGAGGGGAGAGAAGTCACTTGGCAAGAGGAATGGCAACTGGAAGAGGGTCAGGAGATGGGCTAGAGTATACAGGTGAGGTAGGTATGGATGAGGGGGCAGGTGAGGGCTGTAGTCCATGTTCAAGGTAATAGTCTTGTTGAGAGGGGGATAGAGAATGGAAGATTGGGTGAAATAAGTGAAAGAGTGCAGTGGGAGGGAGAGATGCTATGTATTGTCCAAAGCCTTCAATATAAAGAAGACCTAATATGGAGGTCAGGGTGGCAGCAAGTCCCATAACCATAGGACCAGTATATCTAATATCAAGATTGTCAGGATGAAGGTGAAAATGGAGATTAAAAAGGCCTTGAGAATGATGGTATAGTTGAATGATAGCAAGAAGAGAAGCATTGTTCATGTAAGTAGGAATATGTTCCAGGGCCAGCACAGTAGGGGGATCATTGAGTATAGCAGAGTAGAGGGCCCTGCATTGAAGGAGAGGTAGGTGTTGAGGGACAACTGGGAAGAAAGCAATAATTGGGAGGAATGGTTGAGAGGACATTTCTTAGGTGATCAGGTGGTGGAGAATGGATTGTGGAGTGATGTGGTGGACAGTGTGAAGGAGGGCTGCTGAGATGAAGAGGAGGGCAGCATAGATAAAGGTGATGATGATCCAGAAAGGGAGGGTGAGGCAGTTTATTGGAGGTTCCTGGTTACCTTGTACTCCTTAAGTAGATCAGTGGTGTTCATAAGGTTAGATTTAAGTTCCCAGGTGTTCTCAGATGGTACGTAGCCTAGCCATTTGATGAGATATTTCTGCCTTGATCTAGTCCCATGGTGGGCTAGGATAGCCTTGACTTCATACTGCTCTTTATCATTGATGATGTCAGAAGGAGGAGAAGGGGAGTTGGATCCATATTTAGGGGTGGTGCAATAGAAGGAGAGTTTGGAAGCATGGAAAATGTCATGACACTTCCAGGATGGGGGGAGTTTGAGGTGGAATGCAAGATTGGAAAGGACTTGGGTGATTTCAAAGGGTCCTACTCTTTTTGGGAATAGCTTTCTAGATGGATAGGGAAATTGGAGATTAGTGGCTTCCAGCCAAACCTTATCTCCTACTTTCCAGGGGTGGAAGGTTGAGGAGATGTGCTTCTTCATTAGTTGTTGGATCTTCTGATGTATGGCTAGAGCTTCATCTTGTGCCTTGGTGATGGTAAATAGGCAGGTTTCTAAGGCTAGGAGGAAGGTCTTTCCCATAGGTGGATATGAGTGGGGTTGATAGCCCATCATGAGTTGGAATGGTGATTGGTGGGTAGAGGAGTGGTGTTACGACTTGTTCTTTTCTTCAGTCTCTGACTTACTTTCTTATCTCCGCTTCATTGCTTTCGGCTCCTGTTGACTAACCTTTACTTTCCCATGTTCAAGTCATGGATTCTCGTTAGTCATTTCCCTTTACTAATTGTCCGATTTCCTTCGCATTCCATTCTATTCCGTGCTTGCCCTTAACCTGGTCCGTGCATCGATTCTGTACTTATAAAAACCTCGCCTCCTCGATCATGTACTTTAGTCTAGTCTCCTCTGAAATCCCATCTCCTTTCCAAGAAGACTCCGCTCTACTTCGAGTGAGCGCTCCAGGAACTTTAACAAGTTCATCCATCTCGACATCCTTTGAACTAGACCAAAGGACGAACCTCTGACCGAAGAGGCTACGTCTATCCCTACCCGGGTTAGCCGTAACAAAAGACTAGACTATCTATCTAGCAACGACTGATCTCAGTCAGTCACCATTCCTCCTCGAACTCCATCACTGAACTATCGGCTCTGGAGTATCCGTCGCGACTCCATCCCACTCCCAGAAATCTCTGATTCCGAAGAGCCACAAGAAAGCTCTCCCTCGACCTCTGATCAGGACGTACCACTCCCGTCCCCCTCTGAACAACAACTTGACTTAGATCTAGCTCATCAACTAGCCACGTCAGCATCAATTCCCAGATCTCCCACACCACCGTCTCCTACCCCAATAACTCGTAACCCCGCATTCCAGTTACCCATCGCACCACCCATCACCCCAGCAATGACTTCCGTCACCAAACCCACTGAACTCCGTCTTAACTCCCCAGAGGCCTTTGATGGCAACTTTCAGAAAGCCGAACAATGGCTTAACTCTGTAACCTTTTATCTCGCTGTAAACAAAATGATCTATGACGATGACGACAAGAAAATCGCCTTCGCTCTCTCCTTCATGACAAAAGGAGCAGCCCTTACCTGGGCAAATACCTGCAGATCCGCTGCCATCTCTGGCGCTACCGTCACCATGGGAAAATATGACGACTTCGTTACTGCCTTCAAAAAGGCCTTCAAACATTACAACGTAGAATCCAACGCTGTCGCATGGCTTGCCACTACCAGAATGATCTACCAGAAAGATTCTCGAACCTTCAAGCCATCCCTTGCCGAATACATCGCCTCCTTCCAGAACTACGCCGCCCTGGCCAACCTAAGCCAACAAGACAACGTCCTCATCGAATACTTCTCAGCGGGACTTCCCACCTGGCTCATGACTCAAATCTTCTCCATGGATACTGCCCCCACCAAGATCTCTGAGTGGTATGACAAAGCCGCTCTTTTCTTTGACAAAAGCGAACGAGCCAGAGAAGTCGCTCAGCGAAACAGACAACCTAGCCGCCCGTTTATTCCCAGAAACCCCTCGACCAGTACTCCAGAACGCGATCCATTTGCCATGGACGTAGATAATGTCACATTTCCAAAGAAACTTACTCCCGCTGAACGCGCCAAATGTCAGAAAGAAGGAATCTGTTTCAGATGCCGAAGAAAAGGACATATGGCTAGGGAATGCCAAGTCAAACTTGTTCCTCCCATCAGAAGAGAACCACCTACCACTGCTAAAATCGAAGAACTCCCCGAACTTCTCATCATTGAAGACAACGAAGAAGAAACCGTAGTCCAGAAAGTGGAGTACGTAATGAAGGATTTTTGAAACGGGAACCTCGATCGATGCGATCGTTCCCTTCTGGTACCAATGTAACAGTAACGATGAATAAAAACTCCATGAACCTCCCTATCGAAATCATCATCCCAGGTACCCTGAAAACCGTCAAAACCACTGCTCTTGTAGACTCTGGAGCTGATATAAACTGCATCGACTGGCAGTTTGTTTGAAAGAACAAAATTCCGACTCACCGACTCTCCAGACCTCTCACCATCCGAAATGTCGATACCTCCACAAATTCCAATGGAAAAGTCCTGTTTACCGCTGATCTCTTCTTTGCTATTAACGGAATCGCCCAATCTGCCAAGTTTTATGTCATGAACTGTGGAAGACAGAACGCCATTCTGGGACTACCTTGGCTGAAAGAAGCAAACCCCGTTATTGACTGGACACTAGGA
>JBBPKJ010001349.1:0-11246 GCA_038089195.1 Brasilioporus rufonigricans | reverse complement strand
CAGCCCTTGCTGTCAGCTCGTTGTCGCCAGAGATCATCCAAGTTTCAGTGCCCTTTTCGCGGAAGCGTTGAATGACACTGGGGCCTCTGGTCGCAGAGGGTCTGTTATGGTAAAGATGGCGGCGATGGAAAATGTGTTGGCGCTGCCATCGTTAATCGCGACAAGCGCCATATTTTTGGCCGCAATCCTCCACTTGGCCAACTTGGAAGCTGTCTGACTATCCAGGATGATGCTGGCCTCCATTCAATCTTAATTCGCAACGAGAGCATTACGACTCAGAGCCTCAAAGTATGCCTTTACGCCGTGTCCAGCAACCTCGTCGAAGCCAGCTGCACTCAACTGGGGCGCCCCGTACTACGTTGCATATTCTCTGATAGCAGTGCTTAGTGGGTGTGAGGATGCAGACTTGGGTATCGCAAGGATTCTGCGTGACGTCCATGTCGACCCGGGAGTTACTTCGAAGTCTGAAACTTAAGATTTTCCTCCCTTGGTCAGTTCCAGCCCTGTCGAACACGATGACGTCGACTTGCGCCGTGTCTAGGAATGCCATGCCTCCACCACGTGCGAGGGTATCATATTTGGCTACGAGACAAGAACCAACGAGAAGGGCGGTTGGAGCTGCGAGAGCGATATCACAGGGGCAAGCAGGGCTTGAAGCAACGACGAACACTGCAATCGCAAACTACAGCGATCACACGCCTGATGTGGGACAAATTACCAAAAGAACAGGAAAACAGAGCAAACGGTAACCACTCCAGTCACCACTTCAATGCCAAGATAAGCACGAGGGATTCCGCCTCTTAGACCAAGGGTCCGTCAGATTTTTCTTGGACAATCTATGACGACAATGGGTGGAAGACAGAGTGAAGAGGACAAGGGGGACATACCGGCAGTACAATGCCGTCAACGCGGAGAGAGATTGCGCAGGGCCCTGTGTGGCTGTCTGGTGCAGAATGGAGGCTGATGAGCTCTGCTTGAAAGCCGCAGTCGTCGATCGTGTCGGTGACAGAGCAGAGGAGGATCATGTGTCCAGACGGAGGGTGGCAGAGTGTGTCAGAAGACTGATAGCAACGTCGGATATGCCTGGAATCGGACGGGACAGCACGTCTGTGATTGTGGCGACGCAGGCAGCACAAGACATGCCACCACTGGAGAGGGTGATCTTGTGCGGGGTGGGGTCGGGGATGGTTTCGGACGACGGCTCGAGGGTGCCTTGGCCGTGGAGGGAGCGCTGGGAGAGGGAACACTGTTGCACATGCTTTGGACGGCGAGCAGAGTCAGAGTCGTCGAGGAAATCGAAGTCGGTGTCGACGATAGCAACCTTGATGCGAGGGACGGCGAGAGCTGGGGAATGGTGGAGAGTGATGAGGGAGACTGTAGAAATTGTCACCAGGAAGCTAGACCGGTTCCACACAGCATCGGGTACCGGAGAGCAGTGGTGGTGGTACAATGAAAACAATACTTATGTAAGCTAAATGAAGAGATAGTCAACCAAATTCCAACGGAGACGGGGTCAAGCGCGGCGAGAGCATGCTCGATGGTGCAAACACAGCTGGTCATGATCAGGAGTTGAGATTCCAACAGGTGATGAATGTCGCTTGCTCACCCCATGTAGTGAAGCTTGGGTATTCTGCATTGGGAGTATTTGACAGAAATATAGCACTAGGGATGTAGCACGCGGCTATCGAGGGACAGCAGAACTCGGTCGCGTGCGATACAATGGACTGAGGTGTTCTAAGTCGAACGGTGCAGATTATATACGAAGAAATACTACTGTGTCCGATAAGGGGTAAAGGGTTGTAAGTAAAGGGTGGATCAACAGTGCATACAGTAATATGGAAGGAAGAAGATACGCAATACGGTTGAACAGAGAGTTCATATGATTGTAGGTACATACGCGGGCGATGTCCCTTGTCGGGTCCTGTGTGCGTCAGTGATCATCGGCGGCGGTCGCGGTCTAGGCTGTGCGTGCGCTTGCTAATCTTGACAGTATTAGTCGCCCAAATCCAACACCCCTGCTCAGGGAGTCAGGGACGACTCCGCTAGGTTGCCCTTCTTCCTCTTCCCACCGCTCGGCGTCTGTCCTGCACGGCGGTCATCATTCTTCCTTGCTCCCTTGCCACTCTGCTCTTACTCCTGCACATCATGGGCAATGGAATCTCTGCTCGTCGAGACAGGGCCCTCAAAAAGGCAAGATCGGACGCCATCGACCGTCAGCTCGAGGAAGACTCCAGGCGGCTTCGGAGAGTGTGTAATGTTCTGGTCCTCGGTTAGTCTACTATTCCCTGTACTTTGAGCGCTTCGCTCCTTGCTGTCTTCCAGACTCAATACTGTCCTAGGCACGGGAGGGTCAGGGAAGTCAACCATCATGCAACAAATGAAGATCAGGTATCAGGATTGTTTCACCAAGGAAGAACTTATGAGCTACCGACATACCATTTACTGAGACATGCTTAATAGCATGCAAGCCATCATTTCGGTGATGCATGAGGTTGGTGCCGAGTGCGTAAATCCAAAGAACCATGCATGTCTCAATACTCTCAGATTCGTTGCCTAGATCTCACTTTTTCCCCATTAGGTCAATGCAGAGCGTATTTGTGACTATCGAATTGACCCATCATCCTCGTTTGAATTTCCTCCGGAAATTGCTCAAGCCATCTATCAATTGTGGAATGATCCAATTATTCCAACGCTCATGGATAACCAAAGAGATATGGATGGTGTTGTTTAGTCGGTGTGGTCACTCTGTCCCACCATTGTTCATTCTCACTGTCTTGCCTTAGTTTCTTCAACAATGTTCTTCGCATATGTTCACCCAGCTACATCCCAACCAAAACTGACATCTTACGAGCTCATCAAGAAACAACAGGCATCACTGAAAATACCTTTGTGATGGGCTGCCTCCAGTATGTCCTCTGATTTGACATGTCCTATACAGCCTTAATGTCATATAGGACATGTATGATTGATGTTGGTGACCAGTGTTTGAGACCAATGAAATGGCTCCATTGCTTTGAAGGTGTTATATCCATCTTGTTTTGTGTTGCCATAGATAAATATGACCAGGTATTTGGTATTGAAATGGATCTTTATTATCAAGCTCTGAGATGTGCTTTGTAGGGTCAGGTGGTTGAATCTCTTTCGCTTTTTGACACTGTTATCAACTCCAGATGGTTTTCAAGAACATCTGTAATGCTGTTCCTCACTGGGATTGATCATTTCAGAGCAAAAATATCCAAGGTGTGCTGCTCAATAAATCATGTCTTTTGTTTCCTCACATCTACCAGGTTCCTCTGGAGAGATATTTTCCAGACTACTCTGGTGGTGCTGATGCAAACAAGGCTGCCAAATATATCCTCTGGCAATTCATGCAAAAAAATCATTCTCGTCTCTCTGTGTATCCCCAGTATGTTTCAAGTCTTTGTAATTTCATCCTGAGCTCATGCCAGTGGTCAGTCTGACACAAGCAACAGATGTCACTAATCCTCATTTAGTATGTGCAGCACTGAAAGAAACAATACTCCATCAGGCATTAGTATCAAGAGGTATTCTTGACAACATTCCTTTCCCCCCTTCTACTATTGCCCATTAGCTATTTCTGCTTGGTTCAATCTACAAATCATACAATGTACATTATCAATAGCTTACATTATCTATGTGGATATTCTGGTCATCTTGCTTGCAGGTCTCTACACATGACATGACATCAACCTATTCCTGAACTCGAGGACTACCTTTAGTGGATGGTCTGGATGCCATCATAATGATCGAGGCACATCAGACAGCCGAGAAAAAGCCAGTGAGGAGGTCTTGGATGGATTACCCCTGGAATTCATGAACATGCTCAGCACTCCCACGTTTCAGGAGAACCTGCACTTCCTGACAACCCCGAGAGCGCGTCTTCCAGAAGATCCTGCCACTTCCGCGGGTCCACGGTGGGCCTTGAGGTCAAGCCCTAAGTCCCCGCCAATCGTGGCAGCACCGTCGTCGGGAAAAATATTTGTCGCGACTGCTTGCCCAGGCGAAAGACGCGGACACGGCAACGTGTCTCTTCTCGCACACTCTTCTACACGCTGATGGACGTCCGTCACGCCAGGGCGCTCACGCCAAGTCAGCGCCGGACCGTACGCGCCCTCCGCCCTCCGCCCTCCGTCTTTTGGCCACTCTCTACGGTCCATCAGATGTGCTTCGATACCACCCTGACTTCGCTGCCACGTTATGGGTATCCTGTTTGTCGTTCCGACGTTTATCGCGCCAAGAAAGTTCATTAATTATTCCAGTGACAGAAAGCGACCTGACGTCGCGAACGCGTGTCAAGATATAAATACGCGATACGGCTACATCTCGCAGAGTCCAGTCGATCTACGATCTAGGTTCCTTGTACAACTTGAGCGACAACGAAGAAAGGACGACAGAGGTCGAACTGGGGACGAGAGGTGAGCACTTTGAACCCGCACGCGTTTGGTCGGGCGAGACGTACGATAAAGCCATCGCGAGTGATGCCCACACGGGGGAAAGACGCGCGTGACCAGCAGGGTATATCACCCCCGCAGCGACCGGCAGCGCAACGATATTGTAAATGAATGCCCAGGCCTGTGCGCGGATCAGCCGTCGTCGTCCATGGGGCGCAGATGACAAGGTACGCACAAAGTTTTGCTTGACACGGTTCATCACTCTGCGCGATAGGTCGCACAAGGTGAGTAAACTCTTAAGGTTGGAAGATACGAGGATGAAGGAAGCGCTAGAGATGGCAACGTCGCTTCCAGACCCGATGGCGATGCCAATGTCGCTCACAGCGAGGGCCTTGCACTTCTGTGAGTACGAGAGCTTGGATTGAAAGAGAAGCGACCCACAGGTGCGTCGTTGATGCCATCGCCGACCATCGCCACGATGCACCGCTCGTTCGTCCTCTTCTTGCCGGCAAGCCTATGCCATGTCGAATTGGGACGCTTGACACCATTCGCCTGCAACCACTCGATCTTTTCTGCTTTCTGATGGGGGAGCACTCCTGCTAGGACGTTCGTCTCTGGGATGCCGACCATGTTCGCGACAGCCTTTGCCGTCAACTCGTTGTCGCCAGAGATCATCCAAGTTTCGATGCCCTTTTCGCGGAAGCGTTGGATGACACTGGGGGCCTCTGGTCGTAGGGGGTCCGTTATGGCAAAAATTGCCGCGGTAGAAAAGGTGTCGGCGCTGTCATCGCTGACAGCCACAAGCGCGATACTTTTGGCTTCGATCGTCCACTTGGCCAAATTGGAAGCTGTCTGACTGTCCAGAGTGACGCCATGCTCCTTCATCCACTCTTCATTCCCAATGAGAGCTGTACGATTCAACCCCTCAAAGTAGGCCTTCACACCACGCCCGGCAACCTCGTCGAAGCCAGTTGCACTCAACTGGGCTGCCCCGTGCTGCGTTGCATACTCTCTGATAGCGGTGCCTAGTGGGTGTGAGGATGCCGACTCGAGTTCCGCAGCGATCGCAAGGATGGTCTGTGACGTCCATGTCGACCCGGAAGTCACCTGGAAATCTGACACTTGAGGTTGTCCTCCCTCGGTCAGCGTTCCAGTCTTGTCGAACACGACGACGTCGACTTGCGCCATGTCTTGGAATGCCTCGCCTCCACCACGTGCAAGAATACCATATTTGGCTGCAATACCGGAACCGACGAGAAGGGCAGTTGGGGCTGCGAGAGCGATACCACAGGGACAAGCGACGACGAACACTGCGATCGCAAACTCGAGTGACCACACGGCTGATGTGGGGCAAATTATCTAAAGAACGAGACTGTGGAACAGGTGGTACTTACTCCAACCACCCACTTCAATGTCGAGATAATCGAGAGGGATCCCGCCTCCTAGACCAAGAGCGAGCCAGACGACCCAAGTGATGATGGCAAGCAGAGTGATGACCGGGACGAATATGCTTGTGACCATGTCCGCCATCCGCTCGATCGGGGCACGACGTGCTTGTCCTTCACGAACAATCCGGACGATGTGATCCAACCTAGAGAAGTTATGACGGTAACTACCATGTTGGATAAATACTCACATCGTCACGCCGCAAACAGCGTCCAGTCTGACGTCAATGGCTTTTGCCTTGTTGATCGTACCCAGGAAAACTCGATCACCGGCCTTCTTTCGTATAAGCCTAGCCTCACCTGTGAGGGAACTCTCGTCGAACGAGGTCTCGATACCGGACACAATGGTACCATCAGAGGGCGGAGTCGCTCCATTCAGGACGCGGACAATGTCTCCGACTTCGAGAAGATCAACGGACACTTTTTCGACTTTGAGCCCGGGGACAACGGCAAGGTCTTCTTTCTCGGGGTCTCCTTTCTCGAGATCTACATGACGGGAGTAAGAAACCACGTCAGACGGATCACGGGGAGTCACAAGAAGGGCCTCTGCTGGGCGAAGGGAAGCCAGCGCAGTGATGGCGTCGGCCGTTCGTGCTTTGCTATAGGCTTCGACATACCGGCCTGAGCGAGCTCGGAGTTAGCTAGAAAGACAAGATGTACCGTTGCTACATACCACTCAACAAGAACAAGGTGAGAAAGACGACAGAATCAAAATATGTAGTGGTGTCGCCGATCCCGTTTGAAGCGGGCGGCTGAGAAGCGGCGAGTGCCAAAAGTACGACGGAGGCGAAATATGCCACGGACACACCCGTGGAAACCTGGGAACGACAATAAGTGACGACGAAATAGGTAGGATGCCAAATAATTACAAGCAGGTTCATGCTCCCGAACGTGGTGAACCGAGCGATGATCGGGGTTGTACTTCCTTTGCGCCACAGGGCAACTATCTCCTTGGTGCTACGGTAATGGAATAGCGCAGCTCCATAAAACATGACGGGAGTTGCCAGAAAGAACAGGGACCACTGCATGCGTGATGCATTTCCGGACCACATGGGCTGCATGAGGTAGGCTCTGGAGGTGTTTCCATGGGGAACGAGACTCATATATGCGACGCCGATGACGAGGGTAGGGATAGCGACGACACAGGTGAAGAGAAGACGCTTGAGGAGGATTAGCCGCTCGTGGAGCTGTATGGAGCGAGTGCGCTGCTCGAGTGTGGGTGGGTGAAAGGGAGCAACTTTGAAAGCAGGATCTGTAGATCGAATGCGATCGGCGATAGTGCGAATGGTGAAATCAGGTGGGACGGGATGATAGGATATCTCGATGATCGGATCGGTGTGATCGACGAATGGTTTCATGATGGAAATTCTTGGGAACATGTCCCTTAGTGCGTCCAGAATTTTTCTTGGACAGTGTCTGATGACGATGGGTGAGAGGTGGAGTGAAGAGGAGAGAGGGAACATACTTGGAGTACATCCCGTCAACGCGGAGAGAGATTGCGCGGGGCCCTGTGTGGCTGACTGGTGCAGAATGGAGGACTGGATCTGCACTGATGAGCTCTGCTTGGAAGCCACAGTCGTCGATCGTGTCGGTGACAGAGCAGAGGAGGGTCATGTCGTTTAGATGGAGGGTGGCAGAGTGGGTGAGAAGACTGACGGCGACGTCGGATACGCCTGGAATACGGGACAGCACGTCTGTGATTGTGGCGACGCAGGCAGCGCAAGACATGCCGCCAATGGAGAGCGTGATCTTGTGTGGGGTGGGGTCGGGGGTGGTTTCGGACGACGACTCGAGGAGGGTATCTTGGTCGTGGAGGGAGCGCTGGCAGAGGGAACACTGCTGTACATGCTTTGGACGGCGAGCAGAATCAGAATCGTCGAGGAAATCGAAGCCGGCGTCAACGATAGCAGCCTTGATGCAAGGGACGGCGAGAGCTGGAGAATGGCGGAGAGTGATGGACTGGGAGACGAGTGAGATATCGAGTGAGATGGGGGCGGGGTCCAGCGCGGCGAGAGTGAGTTCGATGGTGCGAACACAGCTGGTCGGTTGTTGAGATTCAGACCAAGGACGATTGAACGCGGCGGGCTTACCTGACGCAATGAAGGTTGGAGAGCAACAAGGTCGTCTCCATGCTGATTCCAGCGAGTCCTCCATGATCTGTGACTCGTTATAAGTGCTCTGTTCAAAAAATGGCTCATTCGCTGGTTAACCTCGATTGCCTTTTCCGTCTAATCACAGCTCTCAGATGCGGCGGTGGCACCTCGGGCGTTACTTAAAATGTAACTTACCAACCATTTCGCGGATGCACATACCGCACAATCGCCGACGGAGTCTGTTTTACGCGACGAGACCCGGCGAAAGCAGCAGAGCACCGTCTACCTTACACCTATCTGGCCGCAGTACAAAGTGTTCTCTTTGTAACGTCTCGTAGGCATCATCAATCCAACCCCAGCTGACCGCGACCGACAAACGACGGACAATCCTTCTCTTAACTTTGTTGCTAGCTCCCATCGGCTCCGTCGAGGACACGGCACCTACTAGTACCGCCTTCACGCGTTCTTCCTCCACGCCGCTCCTCCTCAATCTGAAACATCAAATCGCTTGCGAGATCATACTAGTCCAAAACCATCACACCCTTTGACACCCATCCACGCGATCCCACCCTCCACCCCCGTACATAGATCAAACACGCAGGTCACTTTGACTTTGGAGCCAGCAACTTCAGCGTTAGCTTTATCAGCCGTCAGACTCAGCTCAACTCCGTGTTTGCATGATGTGCCGCCGGCGGATCAGCGCTATCAGCCCTCTCACGCGTCAACCCGCGGCGAGCTCATGGCAAGGCTATAAGTACCCATGAACATGGCGATGCGCATTCACACAATCCTCAGTTTTCACGGACACGGTAGATGGCATACATATTCCTATGCCTTTACCATGGTTACGATTCCGCTAGCTTCACGCCCATCAACACAGCATCTACGCAAAAGCCTTGAACCCCGATCATAGTGACTCCATCCGCTACTACTTATATATATTCATGGCTATGGCATGCCATACAGATATGTGGCTTTCCATGGCCGCTACGGTGGCACGACACAGAAGCACATGGACACATTTGAAAGCTGTGCGATTAGTCACACCAGTGGCTTGAACGTGGTCGTTCAAGCGTTCAAGTTGGACCCCAGGCGAGCGAGCGAATTTGAGGAGGCCGTCGTCAGTGAACATTCCGTGCATAGCATGATATTGTCATAACATCAGAGAGCGGGTTGGGTGAAATATCGAATAGCACACAAGGGTCATGTACGTGACGGGATATGTATGTACTTGGTCGTAGCGAGTGAAGCGAATGCCTAGGGTCGGTAGTAAGAATGCAAGACGACACGTCAAAGATTGAGAGGTCCAGAGAATGCGAAGACCCCATCTGAATCAAACGATCTCCAACACATCTACCTGGAGACCTTTAGGGTTCGTGTCGCACGGCACTCCTCGAAGTGACCATGATATCGTGCCTGGTAGCGACGCACTTATATTGATCATTTGATAGTTGCCCGAGTAAAAACGCATTCAGTGGTCGCCCTAGACCGGCAATCAGCCGCAGCGCCTGTATGTGGATTGGAACTTGAAGCCGAGCTTGAGGGTCAACATCCGGAGTAGAAGCTCGCATGGAAACACCATCATCAGTGTTATCGCCGGAGATCACGTCTGACTCAGACTCTAAATCATCATCTGATACGGGCCCGTCAAGAAGATCACGGGCATCACGAAGCCAGGGATGTATGAAGACGAGTTTCATTCCCATGGCATGAGCTAGCTCCTGCTTGGCAAGAAAAGACTCATTGTGGTCCTGATGTTTGTCGTTCAAGTTAGGGTATAATTTCCGGTTGTAGAACTGGATCGCCTTCAACGCGAGAAGTGCTTGTAGAGTCCAAGCACAGGTCATCCTTGGACTCTTCCTGAGAGCACCACATCATGCAGAGGACAGGACATCTGCAAGGTGGACAAGGGTTTTAGCTGCTTCCTCATATCAGGTGTACATGAAAATTGGGGATTGGTTCAAGACAGTATTTGCAGTCTTGTCAATGCAACAGGCATCTGACCAAGCCAATGGACGACCATCCTCGCGAGCTCAGTTGACGGTGCATCAGGAAGTTGGAATTGTGAGGTTGGAATTGCTCTGCAGAGGTATAAGCTACTAATAGGAAGTCCAAAAAATGTAAGCTCTAAGCTTATGCAAGATTACCATGAATGGAAGCTAAAGCGTGCTGGTCAAGTTTAGTCATGATCGAGTCGTTTATTTCAGAAAATGGTGTAGGAGTCGCATCGAAGCAACTGGTTGTCTTCGCATAGCGTAGTCTGCTGTCACTTCGCAACATCTTTGACTGAATCGAAGCGGATGTCAAATGTCGCACGAGTAAAGGGGCGTTGATGAAGGCACTTGAGCTTTCCTCCTGTGCACAGAAGGCCTCGAGCGGTCTATCCTTGTCTGATTTCGCATGCTGCAGAGGTCAACAAAAGGGTTTCCAATTAGGAATATCGCTCCTCTTGATGTTCAGTGTTCTCACTTTCTGAGGAATCCGCGCGAGACAACACCGCCCCCTTACTAGTAACAACCGCCTCGTTGCTGCAGAAGTGTCAACCAAGTCTTCAGCCGCACAGACAACCGTTGTCTGTCACGGTATGATTATGGCATCCGTTTGAACATTAGAGAGTAGGTTTCGTAACTCGGATATCGATAGCATACAGGTATCGCATGGACATACTTGACGAAATAGAAATACTCAGTCGTAGCATGCATGAAGAAAGCTGGATAATGGAGTGAAGAGTTACGGTGATGACAATGAATTGGAGAAGCGGGCGAGACAACAAGAAGGCAAGCGACAGCTAAACGACAACCAAGATCGAAAGTAGGGAAGTAAGCGAGGGCGCATACTCCATACGAATCAAACGATCTCCAACACTTTCACCCTAAGGCTCTTCTGATACGGGACTCCCGGAACTATGATCTCGTGCTCCGTAGCGACGCGCTTGAATTGGCCGTTCCTCTGCCGCTCGAGTAAGAGGCCGTTGAACGGACGCCCCAGTCGGGCAATCATTCGCAACGCCTGTCCATAGTGGTCCACCTGAACTGAAGGCTCGGCAAATAGTGGAGCAGCTGGCGAGGAAATATTGAGGTCATCATCGCTGCCGCTGAAGCCTGCATCAGACTCGGTATCTTCGTCATCCCAGCCAGCCTCGACTTCAGCCTCGTCTTCGTCGTCCGACAAGAACTCGTCAAGAGGATCACGGAGATCATGGAGCCAGGGGTGCACAAAAACGAGTTTCCGGGGCGTCTGTAGTGGCATCTCGTCTGCGCTCCTAAATTCCACTTTGCCGAGAAACGACACAATTG
>JBBPKJ010001348.1:0-11248 GCA_038089195.1 Brasilioporus rufonigricans | reverse complement strand
AGTACTCTTGAGCAGATAGCCATTGTCCATGAGTACATTGTATCTACATTTTACACTTAGAAATGTAGAAGTTACCGCCTGGGGTTCAGGCCTACAGGTGCCTTGAGAATAAGATACTGTGTTGCATGCACAACTCGACATGTTGTGTGCGCTCGCTCAACATATTGCGTGCACTTGGTGTTATGTTATGTGTGCACTCGCTCAGTACATTGCGTGCTCTCTCGATATGTTGTGCGTGCTCTCCCAATATGTTGTGTGCTCTCTCTCATTGTATTGTGCACGCTCTCTCAATAAGTTGTGTTATTTATGCGACACTTGGGACGCCATAGTTACCATGTCCGTCCGGCGCTCAAACATCATGAAACATTACGAAGCCACGCTCATACTCCCACATCTGTTCGACCACAACCGCCACCTCATCAGCGATGGCATGCGCCCCATCTCTTATAAGTCACAGGACGTATCTGAAGTCCTGATTCTGCCAGTCCGTCAAGTCCATGAACGCCTGTTCGGAATCAGGTCAATGCAAATTTCCCAGATGCCGACGATAGAACGGTATAGCAACATATACCATACCTTGTCTACTTTGACCTGTACCAGCGTTCCTTCTTCTGATTCCTTCTCAATAAAGAATTCTTCTTCCTCCTTGACCGGTTCGGAATCCCGTCGAGCATTTTCCCGAGCCAACAACCACCGAATAACCAACAGCAGAAATGGGCAAATGAGATCACAGATGCCGATGATAATCCATGGGATGTGGTTCCTGTATGGCCGCGTTTCGTGCCGTTATGGCGCGCTTTAGGAGTGCAAAAGGGGGAAGAATGGCCATACCTTGGCTTATACCGCGATTTCCACATAAATGATCCCGCAGCGTTTCCGATGCAGTAGGCGCTAAGCATGACGGCGTTTGTCGTGATCTACATCGTCACACGTTCAGATAGGTGAGAACACGGCTGAAACAGGAAGGACTGACCCTCTTGGTGTGTCCGGCCGTCACGTTAGTCAACCAGGACAAGGACAAGACGAACCCGGTGATGTGAATACTGGCCAGCCAGAGCCCGAAAAGTAACCCAACCTTATTACTCCATGGTAAGAATTCGATCATCAATACCCCAGCCAGGCTCGGAATAAAGTATATCGCGCCAACATAGGCACGACCGTTCGAGATTCGGGCCGCAAGCGCCACTCCCGTCCAGACGATTACGATCCCAATGACCCCGTGGACACAGGCGAGAAGCGTGGTGTCGAGGTAGGAAAAACCAAAGGATGAGACAATGATTTGGCTCTGGTAGGCGAGTGAGCTCGGTACATTGACCAGAGCGGAAAAGAGCGCGAAGAGCCACGTCTTGGGATCCAGGAGTGCTTCTATCATTCTGCATATCCCTGTCAATCATCAAAGATGAACATGAATGTATGAAGACGTACTGCTCCTTCTTGAAGTGTTTGTTCTCCACGCCAGTTTGGTTTTCCTGAATGTTCCATCAATGCATGAAAGGCGATAGCGGTAATCATGCGTGACTCTCCCACCTTCAGACGTTGGACAGCCGTTACACGCTCACTCGGGGTGAGGAACCATGCAGTGGTGGGAGAATTAGGGAAGAAGAACCTGTGGAATTCACCATCAGCCGAGGTCATGAGTCAAGGGGTTCGCAATACCAGTAGATTACTGCCATGATGAGCGTCAAGATCCCAGTAATGACCATCAACCTTACGTCCTGTTAACTTTCCCATATCGTTTCTCGGGAACCAGAATCCTCACCATTGCCATGGAGCGAATCCGATGGTTTTGATGTGTAGAGATCCAAAACTGATGAAACCGGAGATGATCTCAGCTGTCCCAGCCATCAAAGCTAGCTTTTCATAAGCACAGATAGATACGCTTGACAAGGAACACTCACACCAATACCCGATCCGCAACGTCTGTTCCTTGCGCGTGTAGAACATGGAGCTAATAATCATAAACCCTGCTAAGATAGCCCCCTCACACATGCCTAGGAACAGCCTGCACACAAATAGCCCCGTAAAGTTGGTGCAAGCCGCCTGGCAGATCAGGGAAATGGCCGAGACGAAGATGTTGAAACTAGGCACCCAATTAGCGACGGGCCAACGATGGGGCTGCATGGATACGATGCTTGCCTCATCCATCTTCCAACAGGGAACCGCTGGAGGGCCAAGTTCTGAGGGTATTCAAACACGAAGTAACTGATGTAGAATATCGTTCCAAGCCTGAGAGGATCACGTCAGACTCGTGTGAACGACTGCCATGGATGGATGAGCAGTACCAATTGTATCTGGGAAACGTTTTATCAGTGCCTTTTTGGAAGGTTTCATGCGGTTGCGAGCACTCACTGATTAGTTGTCAGATGCGTGCCTTTGCTATTATATGTCAGAGGAAGCTCTACGATCCAGCGTCCGTGAAAATCTCACATTATACCGAGAATCGAGGCACCACCCAGCGTGGCTTTATCCATAACCTGGATCCTGCGTTTGAATAAGCAACGAGTGAAACAGGCGGCCATTGAAATTCGCATTCTCACAAGTTAAGGCCTGCATGACGAACCTGAGTTCAAGTACGACCACTTTGAAAGACATAAACCGAAAACTCACTGCACATCATCGGGAGGATGTGATAGTCAATCTTCTTCCTGCGAGAACCGGATAAGAGGAAAACGACGACGTGACCAGAATGAGTTGATGCATACCTAATACGTGCCGCCTCTACGGGGTCCAACTCGGACGACAAACCAGCGACGATCTGTGTACCGGTGTCTACCTCCTTGGTGGACACGGCATGTCCATGATGCTCTTGCAAATGGGGCTGCTTCTCTCCCTGGGTATCCGACGAAGCGGAATTGGAAGGAATGTGGCGCATGGTCATGACGAGGTACTCTCAAGACTTTCCGGTATGACAACCTCCTTATAAGTCAGTGACGCCGATAAGAAAGGCTGTTGGGAGGAGATAGAAATATTCGAATGGATCTTCTAGTCCACACTACCTCCCAGCTGCCGTTTCAAGGGTTGGCAGCACTAGTAGCATTTAATAGGCATTCTTATTGCAATGCGTGTAGAACCTAGAACACGGTTAGCGAAGAGGATGAACGTACATGTTGATCATGCCGCAAGATGACCGTTTTATAGCACTCTGATACCACTGTGGTGCATGTCGAGCGTTTTTGCGGAGCGGGATTTGGTCTAGCCCCTCGAAGGGGGTAACAGGGTTGGGCCGCGTTTCCGTGTAACGGTCAGTTTCATACAGTATCACATATCATGAGTATCATTGAAACATTTAACGCGATCATTACGTAATCACCCACTAAACTGTTCGCCCGATTGTTGCGGCCCTGCAAGATCAGTACGCATCTACCACCTATTGGAGCGTCCACGACCCTAGGGGAGTGATAGGGACGGCATTCTGGTCCACGAATTCCATTGAACGTCCGTTGCAAATGACGTCCCGTGGGCTGCCCCCAATTGAATCCGGTGCACGCGCAAGAGAGGGGGGTTCCTGGTGACGGAAACAACTTTGAGCCTATGGATGTGGGAGTTATCACCAATTTGGATGCGGGGCGTCGATTCTATTGTGGTGAGCTGCTTTGCAACCATCCGTAGTCTGAAACCAGTTTCGCGGCGACATACCGCCCCAGAGTATTTCTTTGATACCCTTCTGAATTGAGGTGTACTCACCCCCGGATAAGTTGGACTCGGATGTGCATGTTGCACCGCTTCATTCTCAACTGGGACGTTTGGTAGGGTTAAGCATATATACACATCCGATTGGCAAGTTGACCGTGTGTGGCACATCCATCTCTGTAACCAAGGTCAGTGTTTTTCGACTGTGACTGGCGACAGCAGCCTGGGCAAACGCCATGGTTCAAATGTTAAGGACAAATCTATTCGAGGGAATCTCGGGTCGCCGTCGATATGACTGTCTGAGTTATCGACTGGAACGACCCAGCAGTACGACCAGAGCAAACCATTTATTCAAGATCAGAACGGCATCGTCCAACTTTGTGTTCAAGTTCTGTGGCGCGTAGGCCAGGATAGAAAATTACCTGTTTGATTTGTCCAACGACGGAGACCAATCTTCAGGTGCTAGTCCATGCGTCACCAAGGCTATTGATTCAAATGCGTCATGGTCACAATGACATAACGTGGACCGTAGGTTTCAGTGATTCATATTCGTCCGACCACAACAGCCACCCAATCAGCGATGGTGTACCATCCCTTACAAGTCACAGGACATATCTGAAATCCTGATTCTGCCGATCAGTCAAGTCCATGAATTCCTATCCGGGATCCGGTCAGCGCCCATTGCCCAGATGCCGACGGGAGAACGGCATAGGGACGTATGATACCATACCTTGTCTACTTTGACCTGCACCCGCGTTCCATCCTCTGATTCCTTCTCAATAAAGAATTCTTCTTCCTCCTTGATTGGTTCGGCATCACGTCGGGCATTTTCCCGAGCCAACAACCACCGAATGACTAACAACAAAAACGGGCAGGTGAGATAACAGATACCGATGATAATCCATGGAATGTGGTTCCTGTATGGGTGTGATTGGTCCGTATTAGGAGTGCAAAAAAGGAAAGAATGGCCATACCTTGGCTTATACCGCGATTGCCACATAAATGGTCCTGCAGCGTTTCCAATGCAGTAGGCGCTAAGCATGATGGCGTTTGTCGTGATCTACATCGTCACACGCTCAGATAGGTGAGAACACGGCTGAAATAGGAAGGACGGACCCTCTTGGTGTGTCCTGCCGTCACGTTAGTCAACCAGGACAAAGACAAGACGAATCCGGTAGTGTTGATATCGACAAGCCAGATCCCAAAGAGTAACCCAATCTTATTGCTCCATGGCAAGAACTCGATCATCAATACCCCGATCAAGGATGGAATGAAGTATACCACGCCAACATAAGCACGACCATTCGGAATTCGGGCCGCAAGCGTCACTCCCGTCCAAATAGTCATGATCTCGATGAGCCCGTCGACACAGGCGAGAAGCGTCGTGTCGAGGTAGGTAAAACCAAAGGAAGAAATGATGATCTGGCGCTGGTTCGTGAGTGAATTAGGTACGTTGTCCAGAGCGGAAAAGAGCGCAAAGAGCCACGTCTTCGGGTCTAGGAGCGCTTCTATCATTCTGTGTATATACCCCTGTCAATCATCAAAGAGGAACGTAAGTGTATAAGGACGCACTGTTCCTTCTTAAAGTGTTTGTTCTCCACGCCAGTTTGGTTTTCCTGCAGGTTCCAACAATGCATGAGAGGCGATAGCGGTAATCATCCATGACCCTCCCACCTTCAGACGTTGGACAGCCGTCGCACGCTCACTCGGGGTAAGGAACCATGCAGTTGTGGGAGAATTAGGGAAGAAGAACCTGTAGAATTCACCGTCAGCCAAGGTCACGAGTCAAGGGGTTCGCAATACCAGTAGATTACTGCCACGATAAGTGTCATGATTCCAGTAATGACCATCAACCTTGAGTCCTGTTAGCTTTCTTCCATCGTTTCTCAGGAACCAGAATCCTCACCATTGCCAAGGAGCGAACCCAGTAGTTTTGATGTGTAGAGACCCAAAACTGATGAAACCGGAGATGATCTGGGCTGTCGGGCGAGTGAGCATTACCCGCGACTTTATTCAATTGGCCCACCTGTCCCATTCATCAAGACTAGCTCATCGTGAGCACAGATAAGAACGCCTAACGAGGAACACTCACACCAATA
Organism: Brasilioporus rufonigricans; assembly: GCA_038089195.1. NCBI lineage: Eukaryota > Fungi > Basidiomycota > Agaricomycetes > Boletales > Boletaceae > Brasilioporus > Brasilioporus rufonigricans. Next base: position 5,519 of record JBBPKJ010001348.1, on the reverse strand, counting down.
CCCGACTCGCAACGTCTGTTCCTTGCGTGTGTAGAACATGGAGCTAACAATCATGAACCCAGCTGTGATGGAACCCTCACACATGCCTAGGAACAGCCTGCACACAAATAATCCTGCAAAATTGGTGCAAGCCGCCTGGCAGATCAAGGAAATGGCCCAGACGAGAATGTTGAGACTAGGCATCGAATTAGCGACGGAGGATGTGGCTGGATGGATACAACACTTGCCTCATCCATCTTCCAACAGGGAACCGTTGGAGGGCCAAGTTCTGAGGGTATTCAAAGACGAAGTAGCTGATATAGAAAATCGTCCCGAGCCTGAGAGGATCACGTCAGACTCGTGTGAGCGACTGTCAGGAGCGTATAAGCGATACCAATTGTATCTGTGAAACGTTTTATCAGTGCCTTTTTGGAAGGTCTCATGTGGTTGCGAGCACTCACTGATTGGTTGTCAGATGTGCGCCTTGGCTAGTATATGTCAAAGGAGGCTCCACGATCCGAGGCCCTCGAAAATCTTACTTTATGCCGAGAATCGCCCCACTACCCAGCGTGGTTTTATCCATAAACTGGATCCTGCGTTCGAATAAGCAACGAATGTAACAGGTGTCCATTGAAACGTGTATTCTCACCAGTAAAGGGCTGCATGACAAACCCGCATTCAAATACGACCACTTTGAAAGATGTAAACCGAAAACTCACTGCACATCATCGGGAGGATGTGATAGTCAATCTTCTTCCTGCGAGAACCGAATAAGAGGAAAACAACGTAGCCCGAATGGGTTGTTGCATACCTGACGCGTGCCGCCTCTACAGGGTCCAACTCGGACGACAAACCAGCGACGATCTGTGCACCGGTGTCTACCTCCTTGGTGGACACGGCATGTCCATGATGCTCTTGCAAATGGGTCCGCTTCTCTCCCTGGGTATCCGATGAAGCGGCGTTAGAAGGAATGCGGCGCATGGTCATGACGAGGTACCCTCAAGGCTTTCCGGTATGATAGCCCCCTTATAAGTGAATGATGCCGATAAGAAAGGCTGTCGGGAGAAGATAACGACATTCGAATGGAGCTAGTCTCCCCTTCGTGTGAAGAAGTTGACCAACCGGAGCTTATATGCGAGATAACGTGAACGGTCACAAGACCCGTCAATGATGGAACACACCCCAAATCATTCAATGCGGGGTGCGAGTTTAGTATTTAATTCCCGGTTGGTTGACAAGTACGGGCAAGGTCAGCCGGACCCATTCATGATCAGCTGTACTTTATGTTAAAAACATGGAACGTAAAACATTTGGTTTCCAGGTACGGCTGTCTCTGGGCGAGTACCGTACTTATGTCAGTTGAATTGGCGTAAGATCGGGGTTGTCATGCACGTACTACGCTCCGGTCAATCCAGCTTCTTTGAGCTATTGGCGAAGCGTGCGGAGGGCGGAGCATCCTTGGCCAGCTCGCTCGTCAACTTCTCGAAGTCAACATCGTTACGTTTGAAGATGTCTGCAACGATCGCGTCGACGTCCTCGGTCACCGGCAGTGGCATACCATCCTTTGACATCGTCTTCACCTGAATGACTTCCATCATCTGGTTGAAAACGTGTAGCTTGCCCATGGCGCGGAGACGATCCTGCAATGTGAATCATGAATGAAACGTGCTCAATCATATCCCACCAACGACCATACCCTCATTTTCTCCATCACACCAACCTGGTGTTGCATGTCGTCCTCCTTCCCCTGCTCAACAGCAGTCCAGCCATCTTTCATCTTCATCCACACGCAGAGCTCCCACGTCTTTGCGCTAATGACCCCTTTTTTGTCGAGTTCGCGTGCGACTGCCATAGCCCTATAGTCATACGCCCATTCTTCCCATGGTAAACCAAACGCCGCGTGCTTCATCTCCTCGGGACTGACAACACGACGAAGAAGATCCTTCATGAAAGCATCCCTCTTCTCCGGAGCCTCTGAAACGATGTTTGCTACAGTAGACTCACTGGGCTTGCGGAAAATGATTTCTTCCTGAGGGAATCCATGGCGGAAACGCAGGGTGGCGGCACCACCGACGAAATCGCGTATGATAGGAACGAGAACAAGGAAGATGAAGAGGTCCAAGATGATGTGGCCGAGGAGCGCCACGTTGAGTTGCGGCGCTGTCGCACTCCACTTTGGTGCCAGTTTCCCAACGACGAACCAAACGCCGTACCGGTACATGCCGCGATATAACCGTCTTATGAGGAGAAAAGACCAAACCGAGTTCATTCCTACTAACATTAGAAAGTGGCGCCTGTAATGTCCCGTCACGTCACCTACGATATCGAGGTAAATGCTCGACGTACTTCCGGGTGGATGCATTGGTAGAGTCGATATGGGTGACATATATCTCTGCATTTGGGTCGCAGTTCGCGAAAAAGGAACGCACTGGATGATTTTCTGGCACTTTGTGAGCAGCTGGCATGTCGACAGAGGTGAGCAAGTGTCATTCTCAGGCCCGTAAGTCCATGAAGTCGTCGTTCCTGGTTATATAAGCAGACGGAGGCGGTAACTGCAAGATGTTAGAATCCGAGGAGAACTGGTTTCTGCTTGCCAGGTTGAAACGCACAACAAGATCCCAGAGTCCCCGCCGATCGTAAGGCGAATGGTTGGATATCGGTGTATCTGCGATCCGGCAGACATGGACTCGGAACCGGTACGCCTGTTGCGGGGTTACTTGAAGGATCATGTTTGTTCTCATCGCTGGCCAAACGGGTCATCCACAGCGTGTTATTTTTGCAACATTTTCTGCGAAATAGAAATGATAGGCTCATTGAATTTGCGTCGAATACGCCAAGTCAGTTGGAATGAGAGAGGTGTATATGTAATCCATTCCCACACATGGTCGTTTTTAATTCGTTTTTTCGCCTTCTGTGGTCCTTTAGATTCTTCCACAATCAAAACGCCGATGAAGAGAAACGACGGTGCAGAGAGCTGAGCGACCCGACGTCGGGTTTGCGTTGACATCGCCCGTTCGGCACCACTCTCCTTGTTACTTCGTAAAGGGACGGGCCTGCATTCCTCTGAGGCGTTCTCCGTGTGGTGGAACTTCCTTACTACTAACTAATACATGAATGTACTACAGCTGCTCTGTTCTTCGATGCCGACCAAAGAATACACATAGTATCATTACCAATGCAATCTGTGAGTAGAGCATTGGTATCCTTGTGGATTCCTGAAGAGGTATAGTTGGTGATAATCCTCAGCGCCATGCCACGGTCCAGCCTCGACAATCTCCGTAGCGATCTTCTTTCCCTTGGGCGTAAAATGCTTGGCCTGGACCTCCTCCGTCACACGCTTCGCGATGCTGGCTTGCTCGGCACTATGGGTGAAGATAGCGGACCGATACTCTGCATGCATATAAACATCAGGGGGCATATGATCACACTCCTCACGACGTACGGGTACCGGTATCAGCGCCCTGTCTGTTCACAGTTGTGGGATCGTGCGTGCGGTAAAAGAACTCTGGATGGGATGCATCAGCCAATACAAAGTATACTGTATCTAGCCATCGCGCACACTCACCGACAAGCTCGTCGTATGTGACGACGGAGGGATCAAACTCGATCCTCAACGCCTCTGCATGATTTGTCGAGCCAGTACACACTTCCCGGTAGCTCGGGTTCACCGACGAATCCTTGCCCCCAGTGTATCCTACCGTGGTCTTGAGGATTCCCTTGTTCTCAGACGGTGGGTAATGCTTTAAGAAGATGTGCTCCACTCCCCAAAAACACCCTGCGGCAAAGGTGGCGATCTCGGGATGCTGTGACGCTATACCATGGGCATGCAATGAGCGCCTTTGTGCATATTTTACTGATGTGATCCGTACCTGAAGTCATTATGGAGCGGTAGTGAGATGGGTCGATGCCGGTCGTAGAGAACGATTTCGTGGCAAACGAGACGAGTGCAGTGCGAACTTGGTTCAAGCGGCTGAACATGTAGTAGACGTCCTCACTCCAAGTAATGTCTCATGGCGTATAACGGATATGATGACTCAACAGGCTTACATGATCGGGAACAGCCTATGTTCCTGCACGTGACACCTTCGATACACCACAATCACCCTCTTCGTCATTCCGTAGACATGACTAATTATCAGAACGGTAGCAATCACCCGCCAAAGACTTACCCCTGCTATGAACAACCTCGGTGCCGTCATAGACAGCATATCTGATAAGTATAAAACAAACTGGCGGGATTAATTGGTCATCACCAGACCCGTTCGCATACTCAGATCATGCTCGTGCTCCCCTCCCAAAGGACACAGCGGACACAAGGAACATCATTATGGAGTGCTTGGTGACGTCTGTGTATCTCGGTTATCGATGTATCGAACTTTTAAGAAGCTAGGAACATGCGTATCACAAAGGCGGTTCCCATCGTATCAAGTAAAAACGTCTGGACCACAGCCAGAGCGAGCATTTGTGTTCCAACTGCCACAGGACTGGATACGCAGGGAACGAACGCAAGGTACTTATGAGGCACTAGCTGGTATTTCGCCACGATCGATGGGATAGAGGCCCCACGAAGTCCAGTGGGTGTACAGCCCGACAACGGAAAGGTAGCTAACGAAAGACACCGCAGTTGCGAAGGTTTGTTCGTCACCATCGGTAACAGAAAACGAAGTGGGACAACTCGTAACGCGACATACACACCACGCTTGGAGATCGGGGATCAGAAAAATGCAAGTCTTGTAAGACAGACTGATGATGCGGGGATATGCTGATGAAATATGGGCTGGATGCTAGCAGTTATGAAGATGAACACAGTTGCCAATCATAGCTTTGCATGAAAGACAGCTTTCGGTGAAGCTCGGAGAACACAGGCTACCTTCAGATCACAATCATGACGTGAGTGGCAGCATATATCGTCAAAGTGGGGGCAAAGCTAGCTCTGATGCACGTGTCACAGGTAATTTAGTTGTTTGCCGTTCAAGTGAGATTTCTGGTGGACTCACCAAGTATAAGCATCCCCATCCGAAAGAGACCAAAGGAGCTCGTTCAGCTTATCCCTCCACTAACGCTGCCAAATAGCAATGGAGATGCAATCCCTGCAATTACCGGGATGACGTTCGACCATCCGCAAGTCCTGATCCCTATAAAACTAAAAGAGATATGCAAGATGAATGCGTGGCAGTCGAATGAGGGAACAAAAACACGAGATTAGTACATTTCTCATCGAGCAGTGTGACGTCAATGTATTAACCAAAACTGAACGCCCAACGATGACATAGCCATTGACGAAGTTTGCAAGAGCGCCGAACGCCATATCCACACAGGTACGCTTTCGTTCTCAGGAATGGGCTCAACAGTTCTACCACTAGAAGGTGACCTTAGGAGGCTTCTTGGTAACACTCGGGGCCATCCCTCCGAAAGGTGTATAAACCATCGCGTGTTATAAGCCACCCGTGCAAAGCTTGTTCAGCGTGGCACTACCATACCTAAACATCCTAGGTCTCATTGAGTGAGCGAAAAGCTTGATGACAGACTAGCATCTAGGT
>JBBPKJ010001347.1:0-11251 GCA_038089195.1 Brasilioporus rufonigricans | reverse complement strand
TCTGTCGCACGGCGAATGAGATCGTCCACTATGGCACCTTCGACGTCGTTCTCCACCAACGACTTCCATACAGTCCGGAGACCAGGACCCCACGTAAGTGGATTCAAACTCATTCTGGAGTTGTTCCGCTTGCTGCCATCTTCGTTGTTCCCTTTCATATTCGCTTTGACCTGCTCCACTTCTCCGTCCAGCACGGCCTCCAAAATTTGCAGACGTGCCTCCTTATCAAGCTTCGGCTTCAGGTTTTTCTTATCCAAGAGAGAGGCCAGATTCTTGAAGAGATTAATACGGTCCTTGACGGTCCGGAAGTCTTGGTTGGAAATACTCTTGAAGTCCTTGCTTAGCTGTTGCGTGGCCCTGTCTTTCGCTTTCGGAAATGGCGCCAGGAGGTCAGAGAGGGGTACTGGAAGTCACGGGTTCAACACGTATTACTCTTCATCCTTGAATCGAAGTGAATCAATCCACACCTGGATTATCCACAGATTTCTCTCCTTCATTCCCATGGTAGGCGAACGCCCCTCGCTCAAAGCATCTAATATGCCCCGGAATCAGTATACGAACACTTCAAACCGAGATGCTTCGTGCTCACGGATACAGTCGCAACACTTCGTCGAGAGCCGCCTCAAACAGCGACCTTCGGAGCAAGGGCAGATCCGCTCGCGATTTCGCCAATGCAGTCGCAGTCTCCTCCTTGGTGCGCGACTCCGACATGTTCCGAATGGCGTTAGAATCATGTTTCCATTCCCTACATTGCTCTAGAAACCGTTTCTCGAGTCCGGAGCGAACCAAAATTTTCAATGCCTCGTCATCCAGCTTTTCGCTCAGGCGGAGGCGGTCGGATACCCTGTAAACCCAGGGAAGTTAGAAGTCAGTGGGAATCCGCATAAAGAAAAGTTATGCGCTTACAAATGTCCTTCGAGTCGCATGATTGTGATCGAATGTCCTCTAAAGGTCTCTTGTACAACCCTCGCCTCTCGATGTTCCACTGTCATGAATCCTTGGGTCGTCTCTCCATAGAGTAAAAACGGTGCGATCTGCGCAGGTTTTGTCGGATCCGGATCTTCTGTATGTACTTGTGGACGTGCGATCGCCTGCGAAGCTGCCTAAATTTGTTATGTCATACGCCAACTTTGTCAGTTGAGACGCCAGTGTACAAAATCAGAAGACTCGACCTTGAAGCCTTCGCGCACAGTTACAGACTCTTCCTGCTCGTTAGTCTGTGCGACCTCGAACGTAAACATGCGGTCTGACTCGTCTTGATCGACTTCAAGCATGTCCTCGTCTTCGTTATCCTCCTCACTCCATAGGATAGTTTGTGCGTGTTCCGATGAGATCAAAGACACAACTTGATCGCACATCTTTGTGAGATATCTATGTAAGATGTATTTGAACGTTGATCGCGTCGAATGGCGTCAAATTGAACGAACCTCATAAATGTAATGCGATTGCGACGAACAGAACTCGCCGCAGAGTCATCCCATGTCGTTTGTTCTGGCCAATATAGGACGAATATCTGATGAGAGTCCACAGTTTGTCCAAGCGTTGCGACGATGTACAAGCCCGAGCGGAGAATCGGTTGCGTGCGAACCTGTGCATCAGGATCAACAAGAAGCTGTGCCGCACTGTCAGAGTAAGGTGTCAATATCGCAGAGAATAAACGACTCGGGGAGGATGACGCACATAGTGTCGTCGATGGCAGCAAGTTGTAATAAAAATCGGACGATTTCCTCTTTACTTCCGTAGACGCCGACAGGTTTGATGACATAATTGTCAAGGGCCTTGAAGTTTACTTTAGTCATCGATGAGTATGCACCCGGGCAAATACTATTTATGAATGCCTCGAGCGAGTTTTGGGCAATGATGATCTTGTCGACTGATACCAACGAACAATGAGAACCAGCGTGCCGGTCCAACTTTGGTTACTCACCAAGGCCACCACTACCCTGCTCCGAGATAAGGTCGAGGACGCGATACATGCCTTTGACAGAATAGGCCAAGTCCAATTCATCGTGTTGTAGAGGCGAAGCATCTATATCCATCTATCGATCCACGATCGAGTTTGATGTCTGTGTTGAATCCAGTTGAATATACACACCTGATCATTCGGTGGGTTTCCTTCGTCGACAGATTGGTAGAGACTTTCATTATCGTCAAAACTAACTGTTGCGTCACCATCCGTAGTGGGGGGTGCGTCAATAGACGTCAAAGGTGGAGAATGGGTTGAATCAGAATCGAATCCAAGCTCAGAGTCCGTGTCCGAGTCTGAAGAGGGGTCATCTTGAATCCGCGCACGATGAGAAATCGGGTGGTGTGAAACGAGTTCCTCCTGTTCCAAAGGCTCTAAGAATGCCATGTGTTTCAGCTTCTGACGATGCAGTCCGCACGATACACACCTTCTGCTTTTCGTTTGCCCTTGTCGACCTTGTTAGGACCATAGACGGAGTCTTCAGTGAAAAGACTAGGAGGACTGTATGATAGATCCATTGCAAGCCACTGAACGCGTTGCAATGGTCTTAAAAAAGGGTTGCCACGAGGTCAGGCACGATGCTGTGGTGGGGTGATACTTGCTGTAGAACAAAGGAAGAAGAGACTTACTGGGCGGCGAAGATCTTTGTTGGTCCAGCTTAGGAGTCCTTCCCACGATGTTCCTGTGCAAGGAATAATTTGAACGGAACTGGTGTATGCGTGTTCAAGGGGAAAATAAGAGGTTGTTTGTAAACCAACTACTAGTGCCAGTGGCACAAGTTGGTCGATGGTCCATGCCTCCGAGGGTCCTCAAGCTCAGAAAGCTCCAGGAGAATCTTCAGTTCTCCAGTTCCGACGGCTCGTTGCGGTGCTATATTGAAAGTCTCGTGGGTGATATCGTACATATATGCCATTTCAAGGGCGAATTATTAGTAGTATCCATCGATGGCATCTACAGGTTACGGTTGACGTTGAGGCAGTGGTCCTGGGGAAGGATGGGTAAGTACATACTACATAGACGGTACCGAATTCGGAGATCCTCCTCCGACAGCCCCGGCACACAGTGAGGCATGCTTCGCACGTCGCTTCAACTTGAACACCGTAAATATTGTAGCCGATCGTTAGCACAGTCCAACTCTTTCAAATTTTTTCTCGACACCTGACCAGTCCAGGCTGCATCCCCCCGCCGTCAATCCCCCCTCGAGTCTGCGTCAATATCCACTATCCCGGGCCAACAACGCGCTCAGTGAGCTGGCAAGTGTTGCACGTGTTCGTGGACAGACATTAGGGAGTGGGAAAGTGCTAGTATGCTCCCATGTCATGTTTTCTTGCAGTGGTCCCTCGAGAACGTGCAGGGCAGACAAAATCATTTTGGAAGAAGATTGACGCAATGTCAATGATGCTAGCGGTCTCCAAACGATTGTATCCACTACTGTGGGTCTCAGCGCCAGCTAGAAGGTTATGCCCGCTGAAGACAATGTGTACATACACCATGCTAGTGATGTAATTCTCTCCCTGCCTACTGCCGTCGTATTCCATCGCTCATGTTCAGGCTCCGAAGCAGCTGACATCCCTGTCCACAGACGGCGGGGCTGAACGGACCAAAGCAGTAAACATTCAGCAAAGTGGTGACCAAGAGATACTGTATGCCAATCTCCTCGAACGATTCAGTGGCGTTGAGAATCATCGAAAATAGTGATAACTGAAGAGATTAAGCCAAAATCTATGACAAACCACAGTCAAGTCCCTGGACCAGCGTGGTCGTACAAGAGCAAGAACGATATATAGGCGTTTAAGGAGAACAGATATCAATGTCCAATGCATGCCCAGAAAATACCCTGCAACGGGGGTTGGACCCAATTTTTCGATCACGTCTGTGACTACCCATCACGTCGCCTTCTTCGAGTTCAATCACCTCCGAAACATCCGCCCGATCCTCCCTTAGGATTGTGCCCACCATTCCAGTTGACATGCTCTCGCTTCCGCTGGAGGACTGTTCCAAGCTTCTGCCGAATCCGGTGTCGATCCCTTGCCATCGTTCCTGAAGGTCACGGTCGTACAATTCCCTTATGCTAATGATGAACCGAGGCATGATAGCGCAGGTAAGCGCATAACCAAGAGTGTCCAAGAGCAGCATTAAATCGATGATGGGTAGCTGGACTGCGTTGACGATATTGAAGAGCAGGTTCCTAGGTCAAGGAAAAGTGTCCATGTAATTAGTTTTCTTCTTACTTTTTAGGGCTTTCGGGAGGGAGATTGAGAGTGATAAGACGAAGGCGGACAACGGACATGCGAAAAAAATGGAAGAGAATAAGTGGGACGTACACGACGAAATAAACACTTCCCTCTCTTATGAGTAGACTCATGGTCCGATTGGTCTGCCAACGTTTCGTCACTTTGTACATCTCGACCGATTGTGTCACGGTTGGGATGGCAGCGAGAACCAATAGCGCAACACCGAGAACAAACCTTGGAATTGCTCTATATGTCGACGAGGGTGCTGTACTCGATGAGTAGCCACAAGACTTAAAGTTGGCAACCTGGGAGATTGTCACTGGTGAAAAGGTAAAGGTTTTGCCTAAGACTGCGCTAGGATTGCTGATGGAGCCCAAACCATACCTAAGAGGCTCCTGCCAGGGTTGACATAGATAGGGTCCCAAAGAATGGTGACGATCATTTGCGGCACGTAAATGAACAGGAGGATGCCGAGGACTATCTTGGATCGACCCCACATTGCGTTAACACGCAGAATCATCACCACTGTTGGATATGTCACTGCAAGGAAGACGAGTTAGGGAGCAGGGCGACTCACGATCGGCAGCGGCGAGGAATATCATGAATCCCCAGTCACCTATCGCAACGAGGGCAATACCTTTGAAATAATATCCGAACTTCGTCGACACCGTGGTTCCATGGGGGTGAAAGGGTGTGCTTACACCTGCTTGACGGTCAATATTATGGCACAAAGGGAAGGAGTGTACCTACGACTATCGGAATATGATCATCAGTGATGAATTGCATGTAAGTAAAGGGGGAAACTGACATCAACTGGGCCGGACACAAAAGTAGTACCAGCTACGAATACTTTCTTAGTCTAATCAACCATGACGTGCAACTGATGCACGCGTACCGAGTGCAAGTGTCCTTGAGAATGAGCTCGGGGTTAGCCATATTTTCCAATATGCAATCGCAGACATACACAGCCCAGATAAGACCGATGTAACGAACCTATCAGAACGCTAAGTTTGGAAGACATACAACCGTGCCTCATGAGTATGTATACATACGATAACAAATAATGTGGAGACCCAAGTCCAGGGTCTGCGCTGTGGCAATGTCAGAAGTGTGGGACTTGCAGCACTCGTCTGTCTCTTACCCAGATGGCATCTATCTACGTGGATCATCAGCCCTCAGGCAAGAGACAGGAAGCGAAACAAAATACCTCTCTTGAAAATGTGAGGACTGAAGTTTTGGTGACTACTCAGAATGGGGCTGGCGCACACAAAGATCGCTCACAATAATCATATCCAACAATACCGATTATTATGACTGTGTTGGTTTATAAGATCAATCGTCGACTAGATCTTGTGAGCGAACTTACCCGGTGTACAATCATATGTCTCGATGGTCTTCACAATAGGTGCCAAGTCGGAGGACATGAACTATGGGTGAGGAAATAATGCAGTAATGCGACGCCAGGTCGACGAAGAAAAGAGGCTGGAACAGCAGGGCTGGTTCAGGTTTGTACTTGCAACGTTAAAACACTTGACCTGCCAGCGCAGCCACCGGCTATGTGACATTCATCATACTGGCAGCTGCGGCGTCCCCAAGTTTTCAGACAAGGTGTTCCTGTGTCACCCCGTCCCTCAATTTCGAAACTCGTGATTTTGATGCCTTCCCTACCTGAGTCTGTGGCGGCGTAAAGGTACGACATGCTGACAGGGTCACCTCATTCCTTGTTCTTGGTCAACGTTTCTTTGTCCCTTTGCCCGAACACGGGGAAAGGGATTTTGGGTGACCAGCGACCATCCACCGTTGAAATCTAGGTGATATGGGACGCGGGATGGAGTGAATGTAGTGTAACCGATCCGAGCTTTTTGGAGCATAGGTAAGCAGAATCCGGCAATGTGTCCAGACTGCACGTATCCACTGCATTACCTGCCCTTGCGATGCAGTTGCATGTGGAGAGGATGGGAGACCCTAGACGCCACACGCAAGTAAAAGCCGACGTGCGCGGGAGTGGGTCGCTCCAAGACGTTGGCCCGGTGAACAGGGGCGAACAATCGGGTGATCACTCATTTCCGCCAGCCTTTTTAAAAATAAAGGCTCGGGCCTGAAGAACAGGAAGGGACTTAAAGGTTCCAAATTTTGTTTTGGTCAACCCCGGGATCTTGCGAGTTTCAGAACCAGGAAGTAACAGGGTGGCTCCTGAAGTTGATTGGGGCATCCTTCTAATTTCAAAAGAGGGGAGCAATGCCAGGGTGTCTCAGTCTGAGGCTGGATCGGACGTCGTATGACTTGTGGCCCTCCGAGTCGCTGGTCACTGAGGTTGCAGCATTCTGGATCGAGGACTGGATTCGGCGTTGTAGTACATGTCGTCAATCAGAAGTGCCGGAAAGCCAGATTGTATACACCGACATCGCTTACAGGATTTGCTCCTAAGGCAGTGGTCTGGATATAGGTCCTGCATGAAGCTCTCATCCTCAGTCGTGTAGGGGCCGAAGATCGCGCAAGTGCCGACACAGCCGCAAAACGCCGTGACACAATCCCGGTGGATCACATGCACAACCGGTGATCCTACCAATTTCGGTCCCGCTTGCCTCGCAAAGCACAAAATTTTGCCACATAGACACCGGAGTGGAGATGTGTCTGATTCGAACGTCTTGTTTCAAACTCCCTCCATACACATCGACGCTCCGGCGGCGATGGCATGAGGTCGGTGTCACGTCAATGTGACAAGAGGGATTGTGGGCGAAAGCCCTCCAGGGCTTTCCGGCCCGACTCGGAAGCACGGCTGTGCGGGGACAAACTGCGATATCTGAACAGAAGGCGCCTATGACGTATACAGTGAGCCCTCAAGCAGAAGAAGGTGCCGTGCTAACACCTCACGGCCAGAGGTAGTGGAGCTGGGCGTGTGCCAACATGGCGCCAGCATTTGAAGTAATGGAGTTGGGCATGTGCCAGCCTGAGGGTAACGCCCGTGTTCTGGCACGTACATATGGGGCCAGTGGACGTGTGGAAAAATACAACGAAATCTTATCCGAGATTGTTTAGATCACAGAACCAAATCGTACAAAAGACGACCTCTATATTTTATATACTAATCTGGGAAGACATTATCCCATGCATGGGTAAATTAGATACAAGTCTGCGTTTGAGGTGCCATCCTCTGTGGCTCATGCACTTCCCTGAATGAGAATAGCTGGCCATCCAGGCAGTGGCTTTATGCACCCACGGTAAGCTCTGCTCCCCCGGCTCGCAATGCCCCGAAAGATACTAAATCATCTTCCTTGTGTGTTTGAAAACTTCGAAAAGAGTCAACCTGTTTCAATATCCCTGTTCGTGTGAATCTCTTCCTTGCAAAGTGGGTAGACAGAAGGTAGTCACCAAGTCTGATGATGCAATCCGGACGCCCAGGGAATTCATTGAAACAGCTTTCACCGCGAATGTACCTCGTCGAACGACCTTATGACACGCTCTTGGACCACCTCCTCTAACGGTAGGGTCAGGATTGCGAGTAGGACAATTGCTGAAGTGACGTCAATGAGTACAGGGTTGTGTTCGAACTGGATTAATGCGTTCTTTTGTCGGATGTAATTACCGAAATCGTCGGCGGTATCAAAGCCCAGTCACCACGGACGTTGCAAGCCCGCTTCCTGTATGACTTGCTTACCGGCCCTCTTCACTGATGTGCCTTGATGTCGCCAAAAGGTTTGAACACAGAAAAAACCACCTACTTGGATTGACTTATTGATCGACGTCAAGGCAGGTTAGGTCGTTATCCTGTAATCGATCAAGGGAAATAGAACGATCCTTTAAAAGCGAAAAGTGTACATGTGTGTTTTACCAGTCACGAACGAGGCGGTGCGCTTGTACAGTATTACCACTGGGTTCCGGCAGGTAGTGTGCTACCAAGCATTGGCCCCAATGACGCCCGCTACGCTCAAGGGCTATCACTCCAGGAACTCGCGTGAGGTGCTGGTAACCGGAGTTTCTAGATTCTGTTAGATCCGCGCTCATCGATCTGAGGAGGGGACACTTCGTTGCTACGACTGTCGCTTTCCCGCGAAACAGCTAGATCACCTGTATGCATACAATTCAGCAACTTCAGACCCGAATATGACGCATACATGCAGGCTTTCCATAATGAACAGTTGTATCATACCCTACCAGAAAATGTGACAAGGGCTCGAAAAGGGAGGAAGAGTAACACTGACCCGGGGCTTATGTTTGTGGAGGACCTCCTGGCATGGATGCCGCGACGTATAAACGGCCAAACAACGTCAGCGGGGATCAGAACATACACTTGACTGGGTTGGCTACAGAGGAAAGAACCTCCGTGAGAGGGTGAACGAGATCCCCATCTGGTTGTGTAAATAGTGGGTTCGTACTTGACCGGGTGTAATGGGGCTGGAAGCCGCTTGACCGTGACATATATGTAAGGTTGAACAAATAAACCTATCAGTTCGCATGTGGCGTTCTTGCATATCCGTTTGAAACCGACATGTTGCAAGATCAAATTATCCTATCGGAATGTGTTCCGCAAGGAGGTAAAGTTCGTAGGGTTGACGCGCTGGCATGATGCTAGGGTATAGTAGTCGGCGTCATAACCACAGTCAACAGGGCGTAGTCTAGAGGAAGTCCGTAGGACGGCTGAGCAAGCACACACGGTACGATAAAACAAACCATCAATGCTGGGTACATAAAGAAAAAAAAGAATACGACACCAAAAGCCAGCCTCAGAGTCTCTGTAGTCCATCGTCCTTCACGTTGTGGTTGACCTCGCTGTGACTGACTCAAAGTTCGTTTTTTGAGAGAACCATAAAAAGGGACAAGAAAAGAACGCAAGTCTGACACTTCTCAAACTTTGTGCCGACTGGCACTCCGCTGCCCCGAGCCGGTAAGTCCCGACCAGTCCTTGATTACATCGGATACGGTATGCTTCCAGTCGAGTTTCTGCTCATGAATCGTCTACCACCAGGTGACCCCGAAAGAGCATTGCTGCGTATGGGAACTCAGAGCATGAAGTTCAGAGCAAGTGTTTCAAGACTCTCTGCTTCATTCTGAATCCGATCATCGGCTCGTGGATGCCCATGATCCTTGCCTTTGGCCAGCTCTCGTTTTCAATTCAGTCTATTCAGTTCAAAGTGCAGACGTCGACCCTGACCACCACAAACACGGGGATCCGTACATGCCCTGTAACCACGATCAGGCTAACCGGCATACAGCCATACTCAAGGATATGTGAGCGTTGATGATAAATAGCACATGCGCGCGTTTCCGACCAACTTGAATATCCTCTCTTGAGCTACTATTCTACTAATGGTAAACTTTGCGGTGGTTAGTTATTTGAACGATGGTTCACTGGCAGCAGGACCCAGCTGTGGAAGCTCATCTTGCCGTTTTTCATGTGAATACAATATTTTTGCTGTTGGGGATTCATGGGTATGTTCCTCTTCTCGACAGGAATGTGTGCATTGACAGAGTTATCGTTTAGGTGGGAATACTTCCAGTCCTTCGGTGTAGAATATGCCATCATTCATGGGCGTTTACCCTTCAGTTGGCCACTTGTAAGAACTCGGAAGACCTGTCTTCATCGCTCAGTATCATCACTGACCCTTTCCCGGAGGTCCCATACCTACTCGGAAGGATATTTCTTTTGGCTCACCTCCTTTACTGTGAGTGCCCGGGTTACGATCAGGCAGATGGCTCATTCGCTTTCACATGCAGGTCAGTTGGGACGAGCCCATTGTCTGTACCCTTTACCTGTCAATGTCAGTTCTCAACCACGTATCACTTTCATTCTATAAAACTTATCCGTCTGGTTAGCTGGGGCTGTGTGCACAGCAGTAAGACACTCTACTCTACTCGCACGTTGGATCCATTTCATTAGAAGGCCGTTTGGCCTTAGATATCAGGAGGCATTATTATAGGAGTGTCCTTGACAAATCTGATGATTCGAACGTGAGTTCGGTTTGCTCTTTGTAGTGATTGATCTACACCTTACAGGGAGTGTAGATGGGTGATCTGGAAGAATTCCCGTTTCGTGCATATTCTGTTATTAATCCCCACTCTTGGACAATGGGCGGTATTGGCATCAGGTATGAATTTGCCTTCGAAGTCTTCATTCCTCCGGTACACCATAATCTGAGATTAGATGTAATTAACGTCAAGACTTCCAAGTCAAATGGAGCCTGTGTTATTTATCTTATGCATCCGGCAATGAGTGCAGGAGTCTTCATGTACAGTGAGCCATGTCACTATGTTCAAGGTAGGGTTCTATTAATTCGATGTACTCTAAGCCGTGTGTTATGATCTATTTAAACTCGTATTGTCGGTCGTCAAACTATCAAAAATACCATCTAAATCTCCTTTGAAAGAGCGTCTGCGCACGCAAGGTTTATTGTATTTTGCTGTAGTGGCCATGGCAAGTATTCTACCAACGGTCTGTTCTTCACACGTCCCATTCCCCTGTTGGAATACTTAGATTATTACCTACGCTTATTCGCTTACATAAGCACTACCTTACATCGCACGCTACTGTAGTTCTTACCTTAGTGACTACTTTACTAGGGTATTCTACATCCCCCATAACCTGCTCATCATCATTTATAGGTTTTTGCTTTTCTTGGGTCTGCCGGTACGATCACTCACTTTTCGTGGCTCCCATGATTCAATGCATACTAGTTATGGTGAGAATTACCAGCAACTTTGGTGAGTCGGTGGCTTATGGCGACATGTGGGTGGTTCAGCTAACGAAGTTGTGATAGCTATCACCGCAAGGTACCCCAAAGTCTCTACGAGGACTAGATTGCAAAGACTGACGGAACATGATGGATCTTAGTACGATTGTATCATGCAGGGCGGTCAGATCGCTCCTTAGCCTCCGTAACCCGCACACAAGGTACGCACGACAATAAAAATGGTTGTGCACCACATATACGCGAGTACCAGCCATACATTCGACGAGAACGCGGAGAACGACCCCGTGTTGACGACCCAACTTCCACGCCAAACCTCGATCGCTTCAGTCGGCGCCTGTTGACGTTCTACTGGACAAACGTAT
>JBBPKJ010001346.1:0-11254 GCA_038089195.1 Brasilioporus rufonigricans | reverse complement strand
CTATACTTACCTTGTTTCTATCTCCGCCCTAACTGTATTATAAGAACTAGCTAGACTCGCTCTTGTATTCTCTAGCTAGTTCTACGTTTATCTAAACGCACTACTGTGCTCCTTGTGCCTCATCCTCGTAAAGTGCTGCTCTTTGGATGTTGTGTCTCTTCGTGAGTACCTCCCAAAGTCCAGGAAATTATAGTCTCGAGCATAGAAGTGCTCTCAACGTTACAAAAGAACTAGCTCGTCCCTTCGATTCTTCCCTTGAGAAGTAAGTCACCATAGCTGACCAATCCAACCCCAGATGTAGGATTACTGGATCCTCCTCCAATCCCACTCCCACTCCTCGCTCTGTCCATGCCTCTAGGGCACTGAGAACCCTCCTTGCCAGTTGATCGCCTGCCCCATCTGCTGAATCCCTTCCTGCTGAGGAAGACTCAGATATCGAGATTGAAGATCTCCCTGACGTCCAACCATTGTCTACCACTGTTGTCTATAACCCAGGGATCTTCTCCCCAATTGCAGTTACCCCCCAAAGTCGCCCATCATCCCCAGTTACCATGACTACCACCCCAAAACCCATCAAGTTAAAATCCACCCTCCCTGCCGATTTCTCTGGAGAACCCGAGAAAGCAGCATGGTGGATCAGCACCATGAAAGGCCACTTCAAGGCCAACAACACCATCTTCTCATCAGACCCTCCGAAAATTTATACCCTCCTCAACAAAATGGAAGAAGGGGCTGGCGTCCATTTTGCCGAAAAATGGTACCACATAATGCAAGACCCTGCCACCAAGAAGGAAGATAAGACCTTCGACAAAGTAATCGAAGACTTCAGCTCTATTTTTGTCCCTTATGATGTGGAAGGAACAGCCAGACAAACCCTCGACACCCTTTGACAGGAAGTAGTTCAGGACAAGAGAGATCCTCGGATCATTGCTGACTACAAACTCCAAGACTATGTTCAGAACTTCTCTACTGCTGTCCTCTGCGCCCACCTCGAAGACAAAGAAACTATCTGCCAGAAATTTGCCACAGGATTATACCCCCCTCTTCACCATCTTATTTTCTCTCAGACAACCCTTCCAGATACCTATGACAAGTGGGTCAAAGATGTGAAGAAGTTCACCAAGCACCTCGAAATGGACAACAATATCCTAAGAGGGGATGACTGCTCCTTCCACTTCTCTTCCCGTACCTCTACTCGTACCAGAGACCCTAATGCCATGGATATCGACACTCTCAACTTGTCCCCTGTAGAAAAGGCACACTGTTTACACGACTGCCTCTGTTTTATTTGCAAGAAAGTGGGTTGCTCCACTCACAACCATCCTAGTAACCAAAATCAACCCCAAAGGAGACACTACCCCCCTACCCTGTCCACCTCCAGGATTCGAGCCATCAAGGCCACTCAACCCTCTGAACTTGCTCAATATGTGCATAGCCTGAAGGCCAAAGGGAAGGACCCCCAACAGATCTTGCAAGTCCTCCATGCCTGTTTCGACGAGGCAGAAGAAGGAACGACAGAAGAAGTCTGGTCGGTTACCTTGGATGACGAGGATTTTTAGAAAGGAAGGATGTCTCAACATCTCCCCTTCCTCACATCTTAACTCCTGTACTCTTAGCTGAACCATCTGAAAATACCATTCGAGTCCATTTGACTATCTTCCATGGAGCAAAAACTGTTGACACCAGTGCCCTAATTGACTGTGGAGCAACTGGAAACTTCATTGATCAGACCCTTGTCCAACGACTATCCCTACCTACTCGACCCCTCCCCAAACCAATCGCTGCATACAACATGGATGGAACTGAGAACCAATCTGGATCCATCAAAGCCAAGGCATCTGCCCATCTAGTCTTCCCCAACCATGAAGAAATGATTGACTTAATGATAGTAAACTGTGGATGTTCCCAAGTGATCCTAGGAATGCCCTGGCTATGTTCCCACAACGCCAAAATTGACTGGACCTCAGGAACACTCTTGCTTCCAGATCCCTCTTGCCCCAGCCGAAAGATGTTTGACACTGTTCCCACCAGATATCTGATGCGATGGCTAGGAGCTGATCCAGATAAGAAGATCACCTCTCAACTAAGAAAGAGGGAAGCTTGGCTAAATGGAAAGTCCATTTGTAAAACAACTCTCTCTACTGAAATTGCTAGCCAAGCCAAGACTGATCAGAAATCCCTCCCTGCTATCTTCTCATCCTTCACAGATGTCTTTGCAGAAAAGACCCATGACCTCCTCCCACCTCCATGTCCCTTTGACCATGCCATCAAGTTAAAGAACTCCTTTGCTCCTCGAGTCGCCAAAACCTACCCTCTTAATCCCCAGGAATAGGAAGCCTGTAAAATGTTTGTCAAAGAACATCTGAAGACTGGTCGTATCATACCCTCCAAGTCCCCTCAAGCATCCCCTTTCTTCTTTGTCCCAAAGACTTATCTCCGACCTGGTTGACAAACTGAAGAACTCAACCCTCTTCACTAAGTTTGACATGCGATGGGGTTATAATAATATCTGCATCCGCCCTGAAGACACATGGAAAGCAGCCTTCATTACCCCCCTCAGATTGTTTGAACCTACTATCATGTTCTTCAGACTCTGTAATTCTCCAGCGACTTTCCAAGCCTTTATGAACCACTCCTTCTGCGACCTGATAGCAGAAGGATGGTTAGTAATTTATATGGACGACATGCTTATCCATTCTTCCGACCTCACCACCCACCATGACTGCACTAAGAAGGTCTTAGAACGCCTCCGCAACCTCCACCTTTCCCTGAAACTCTCCAAGTGCACTTTCAATGTCCCTGAAGTAGAATACTTAGGGATGATTGTTGGCAGTGGCAGTGCCAAGATGGACCCTGTCAAACTCTCTGCCATAACGAAATGGAATCCCCCCTCCAATGTAAAAGGAGTTCATTCCTTCATAGGTTTCTGTAACTTCTATTGCAAGTTCATCTCCAATTTCTCCAACATTGCAGCCCCTCTTCATCTTCTGACCACAACCAAGCAACCTTGGCTTTGGGGCCCCAACCAAGAATCTGCCTTCTGATCTCTCCAGAAGATCTTCATCACTGCCCCTGTCCTTCTCCTCCCTGATGTCTCAAAACCGTTTACCCTCATGTCAGATGCCTTGCTTACAGCAGTGGGTGCTGTATTGATGCAGCTGGATGCCAATGGCAACCTCCACCCCTGTGCGTATTTCTCCAAAACCTTGGGCTCTGCTGAACAAAACTACAACATCTATGACCAAGAACACCTTGCCACTATCCTTGCCTTGGATGAATGGCAACACTATCTCCGAGGTACTGGTCACCCAGTTACTGTTATCACTGACCACAAGAATCTCTCATACATGCGAGCCCCCCAGAAGCTTTCATGCTGACAAGCACGAT
This sequence comes from Brasilioporus rufonigricans, assembly GCA_038089195.1. Taxonomy (NCBI): domain Eukaryota; kingdom Fungi; phylum Basidiomycota; class Agaricomycetes; order Boletales; family Boletaceae; genus Brasilioporus; species Brasilioporus rufonigricans. The sequence goes on along the minus strand of JBBPKJ010001346.1, from coordinate 7,867 downwards.
GGAGTATCTTCCTACAGGACTTTGACATCATCTGGGATGTCACCCCAGATTCCAAAATGGCCCCAGTGGACACCCTATCTCGGAAGGATGAGGTAGACACCTCCCTTGACAACAGCAAAGTAGCAATCCTTCCTGACCATACAGTCATCCACGCCCTTGACACATCCCTCCAGTCCAAGTTAGCCTGCTCCTCCACTTCTGACCCCCTCATCAAATGAGCCCTTGATGCAGCTGCCAACAACACATCTTTACTCCAAAACTCTCTCCCCTCGGACTGGCTCTATGATGGTCAGAACTTGTACTTTAAAAATCGCCTTTATGTTCTGGATCATGCCCGACATGATCTTGTCTCTTCCCTCCACTCCTCCACTGCTGGTGGCCATGAAGAGGTTTTCTGCACCCAACAATGACTCCAACAGGACTACTGGTGGCCTGGCATGGGCACCTATATACACCGCTACGTCGCTGGATGCACTGTCTGTCAAGCGAATAAAGTCAACACTCACCCCACCATCCCTTTGCTCTCACCTCTTCCCTCCTCTGCCACCCGCTCCTTTCAACAGATCTCTATGGATCTGATTTCTGGCCTTCCCTCCATCCGAGGCCAGGACTCTGTGTTGGTTGTGGTCAACCATGGCCTTACTAAGGGGGTAATTTTCCTTCCTTGCTCAAAATCAATAGATGCCGCCAGCATTGCAGATCTCTTCTTTCGACATGTATTCCCTTGCTTCGGCCTACACAACACCTGCATCTCCGATAGAGGCCCCCAATTTGCCTCCGCATTCGCAAGAGAACTCACCCACATATTATCCTATGATGTAAAACTCTCTTCTGCCTACCACCCCCAGACCGATGGAGAAACTGAGCATGTCAACCAAGAACTGGAGACCTATCTCTGCATCTTCTGCCAAGGATGACCCAATCAATGGATAGACCTCCTCCCCATGGCTGAATTCTCTCATAACTCTGCCACCCACTCTTCTACCCACCAATCGCCATTCCAGCTCATGATGGGCTATCAACCACAATCCTATCCCCCATTAGGAAAGACCTTCCTCCCTGCCCTAGAAACCTGCATGTCCCTCATCTCCAAGGCATGAGATGAAGCCCTGGCTGCACATCAGAAAACCAAATTACTGATGAAGGAACACATTGCTTCCACCTTTCGCCCCTGGAAAGTGGAAGATAAGGTGTGGTTGGAAGCCACTAATCTCTGATTCTCATTCCCCTCTAAGAAATTACTCCCGAAAAGAGTAGGACCATTCGAAATCACCCAAGTCCTCTCTAATCTTGCTTTCTGCCTCAAACTCCCCCCCTCTTGGAAGTGCCATAACATTTTCCATGCCTCCAAACTCTCCTCCTATCGAACCACCCCAGAACACAGACCCAACTTCTCCTCTCCACCCCAAGACATCATCAATGATGAAGAGCAATATGAAGTCGAGGCCATCATTGCACATCATGGGATAGGAAGCCGACAGAAATACCTCATCAAATGGCAAGGTTACACCCCATCCGAAAATACTTGGGAACCAGAATCAAACCTTACCAACATCCAGGAACTATTAAATGAATACAAACAGTCCCTGAATGTCTAATGGACCGCTTCCCTACTCCCTTCTGGATTATATTTGCCCTCATCTGCAGAGCCCTCCTCTTCATTTCCTCTGCCCTCCTCACTATCCACCACCACCTTCCTCACCACCCCCATCCTATCGCTTGACATGTCCCAGTCCCTCCCAATTGCAGCCCTCCATCAAATTCACCCAGATTGCCTACCCCTCATCCATCGAAGAGCCCTCTTTGCAGCCATCCTTGATGATGCCCCCACCATGTATGAATTGGAGTGGCTACCTGCTTACTCTTGTAACGTCACTCTTCACCTTGCTGTCTGACTCTACCATCATACTCAAGGACTGCTTAACCATCATTCTAATCTTCGCCCAGTGGATCTACCCCCTTGTTACGAAAATCCTTTGACTTTAGGACTTTCTTCCTCACCCACCACTGCATTAGACCTTTTGGATGAACTTGGTTTTGGACTCCATATTTCTCAATTACTTCCCATCTCTCTATTTCATTTACTTTTTCCAATCTTCCTTGCCCTATCCCCTGGAGAATGAGCTCATTTCCTTGGGCAAGACCTACCTCCCACCTGCATACCTCCTCCACACTCTCCTTCTCCATCACCCTTACCTGTCATTACTGAAGCCAACATCCCTATATCTCTCGCCGACTGCCTCCACACCCCTCCCCTTGATGAAAACCAGACCACTATCGTCCCCTCAGACATCCTCTCCGAAGACAACCCTCTTTTTCATGAGATCCACTGGTGCACTCAACATGGACTTGTTCTATCCTCCCCATTCAGAACCCTCCCACCTAGTCGCTTCTCCCCTGCATCTCCTAAACACCCCAGAGGAGACTGCTTTCACTGTGGACTCCCTGGTCACTGGAAACGAGATTGTATGGCTTACTCCCATCCCCATTGCTGCTGCCCTGCCCCTGGGCATCTCCCCTTCTCCTATATCCGAAAGCAATGTGAGATCTGCCTTCAGTGGGGCCATGGAGATCGTCACTGCCCCCACAGACAATGTGGTAACTGCAACCACCTCGGGCATCTTGTTGATGATTGCCTCTGCAGGGATGACAATGACAATGATGTTATCTCCAATGGAGACGCTGATGGACCCAACATAGTTTAGGAATCTCGAACCAGGGTTTCGAGCTTACGAAGGGGGTAATGTTACAGTCATTCACCTTCATTCTAGCCTCTTCATCATCATCTTCTGCCTTGAACATTCGTTTCCTTTTGCGTTTGACTCTTTCTCTTATTTCTTTGTCTGCTTCTATCCTGACGATATAATGGTCTATCCCTTCTAGTTTACCATTTTCTTGGACAATCCCTCTTCTACAACGTTTCTCTTATAACGTTGCGTGTTCTGATCTCCCCATTCATTGCTAAGCCTATTCCCTCTTGCTGGTTCGATTCCAGCATTCTCACTTAGTCAATCTTCCTTTGTCATCTTGGTCTGTGTGGTGGCAGGTCCTCGTTTACCTATACTTACCTTGTTTCTATCTCCGCCCTAACTGTATTATAAGAACTAGCTAGACTCGCTCTTGTATTCTCTAGCTAGTTCTACGTTTATCTAAACGCACTACTGTGCTCCTTGTGCCTCATCCTCATAAAGTGCTGCTCTTTGGATGTTGTGTCTCTTCGTGAGTACCTCCCAAAGTCCAGGAAATTATAGTCTCAAGCATAGAAGTGCTCTCAACATTACAACACTCACATCAAAGAACTCCTCACATCCAGGAATGAAGCCCTTGCTGCCCACAAACTCTCTAGACAAACCATGGCAGCCTGAAACTGAAAGAAATTCATTCCATTCACCAAGGAACAAAAGGTATGGTTTGAAGCCAGGAATTTGAAAAGAAACGTTGCCAGCCCGAAATTTGCATCTAAATGAGAAGGCCCCTTCTCTATTACCAAAGTACTATCCCCTATCTCCTACCAACTCTGACTACCGACTTCCTGGGGAAAAATCCACCCTGTATTCCATGCTTCCTTGCTAACTCCATACAAGGAAAACCTAATCCATGAAAAGAACTTCCCTCAACTGCCATCGGAACTAGTAGACAGAAATGAAGAATTCAAAATAGAATGCATCCTGAAACATTGGAAGATCCCAACAGGCTTTCACTTCCTGATCTGATGGAAAGGATACTCTGCTGCCAATGACTCCTGGGAACCAGAGTCCAACCTGAAACATTCAAAGTCTGCCCTCCTAGACTATAAGACACAACTCCCTAGAATCTTCCCTCCTTGCAAGCCTTCAAGAAGTGGTGCCTCCAAGTGAGTGCCCCCTTGAATGCAAGGAAATCCAACAAACAAAATCCTCCTTGCCATCACCCTTTCCCTTTCCTTCTTTCTATCTTGGTTTTCTGTTGGATTTGCTTTCCTTCTTATACACCTTTCTTCACGATTCTTTCTTTGACCTTCTCAGAACGCTATGGTCTTCAACCATACTTCCCCCTCTTGCCTTTCCCTCACCAAGTCTTCTATTACCCTATCTTCCACTGCTACCACCACTGGCTGGAATGTTTATCTAGCCAAAACCATTCTCTCTGATGAAACTTTACCATCTAGATGCCCTGTCCTCTCTGTTGATGTACCTCCCCTTACCCACCAAGTCCATGATGGTTTCCCTGATGGACCTTACCTTGCACATATCCAAACCATTATGAACCACTCTCACCTCACCATACCCATCACTGCCCACCTAGACATGGGATCCCCTTTACTCATGTTATACCACACCCTCCTCCAAGCCCAATGATTAAACATTGGAAACATTCAGTCTACTGATTCCACTATCGCTTTCCTGTCCACTGTCATTGCCAACATCCATAGTGAGCTTACTGGAGCCTTAGGCATCCTTGCCTATCAACTCAAACTTGGAGAATTCATGGCTGATGTAGACCGCTACCTACGAGAGCTAAATCACAGAAACAACATGCCAATTCATCTCTCCATCCCCAAACAATCTTTGACACTCTCTGCATCTTTGTCCCCTCTAAATTCCAAAGAACTCCAAGTCCTTACCCACACTAAGTACACTTTCCATGAAGCCAGAAGACATGCTCCTCTTCCCCCTTCTCACCCCCTCTATCAGTTCACCTGCTTTCATTGCAGGTACTTATGACATACTTGAGTCAAGTGTTGCTCGTATCAATGTCCCATCTGTCTCCGATGGGCTCCAGGACATAAACAGTCTCTCTGTCCCACTTGAAGGACTCTGCACAATGTCTCAGATTCATCCTTGTCCCCTCCTTGCTGACATCCCTATGGACAAAACACCACTCATATTTCCACTGGAGGTTATGTACCTCATCAATGACCACCTCCTCTCTCTCCTCCTTGATCACCATCCCCTGGAGACAACCCTTATGATGATACTGCCTATGCCAACATGACCAGATCCCTTGTTGGACCAGACTACAACTTGTAAGATAGATTGACTTGGGGGTCAATCATACAAAGGGGGTTATGTTACAACTTATTCTTTTCCTTGAATCTCTGACTTACTTTTCTCATCTCCACTTCATTACCTTCAATACCTGATGACTAACTCTTACCTTCCCATGTTCAAGTCATGGATTCTCGTTAGTCATTCTGCTTTACTAATTATCCAATTTCCATTGCATTCCATTTCATTCTATGTCTACCCTTAACTTGGTCTGTGCACAATTTCTGTACTTATATAAACTGTATCCTCTTGATCATGTACTCTAGTCTAGTCTCCTCCAGAATTCCATATTCCATTCTCTAGAAGACTCTGCTCTACTTCAAGTGAGCACTCCTCAAGAACCTTACAAGATTCCTCATCATCAACACCCTTTGAACTAGACCAAAGGGAGAACCCTTGATCCTCTGAAATTATAATGGAGGCTACATCTATCCCTACCCAGGTTAGCCATAACACCATCCACACCTGCCAGCCTGATTTCCCAAATGTCAGATGATGAACTTGCTGCCTTGGCCTCTATAGCCTTGGCCATCCAACAGGTATCTGCACCCTCCACCAGGGCAACCACTCCTGACTCTGCTGCCACCCTTGATGGCATGACCAATCAGGAACTTGATGCATATGTCCCCTGCTACTCCCACCTTGTTAACTTTTAAAGTCAATACCTCTGCAATGATGTTAAACTAGGTGATCTCCCCTTTGGTCTTTCTGGCAAGCATGGTAGTTCCCAGTTCATGGCCTTCAGAATTCAGCCTCCTTATGGCCCCTGCTGCCCTCTAAGCACTGACTCTTTGGCACACTCCAGCCTTCTAAGGCATTTTTGGTTCTCTCCAGTGTTTCAAACATAGCAGGGGGGTAATGTTATGATTTCTCTCTTCTTTGCCCCCTATTCTTTTCTTTCCTTGTCTTTCCCATGATACTTAGCTAGTCCTTCAGACTTCACATGATCCTGATATCATATTGGCAATCTCCTTGTTTCATCTTTGCTTCTCTTTCATCCCTATTCTACTATAGATTCCAATCTTTCCATGGTAATCACCATTGGACTTCTTAGCTTCTATGCTTCTCTTCCATTTTGTTCACATGGCTCTTCACACTTCTTGATCTTCTTGTGGCTCTCTGCTCTATCTTAGTTATCATGCAGCTCTCTGTGTTTATCTTTGCTATCTCTTATCCTTGGTCCACCTGATGGACACTTACCTTACTTAGACATTTTCTGCCAGCCCTCAAGTGGTCTGTGCATGATTCCCAGTAGTATATATAGTTGATCCCCATGTACCATAGTCCCCATCTTGATTCTCCCTGGGGTTACACCTAGCAATCCAGTCTTAGCTCCTTGCAACCTTCCACAGTCTCCAGCAAGTCCTAGTTCCATACTAGGCTGACCTAGCACCTTAACCTGACAACGTGCCATTGGTTGGCAACACAGTCCATCCAGGGCTATGCCTATCCATACCTGGGGTAGTCATAACACCTGCAACAAGACTGAAAAGTCCAATAAAGTCAAACTTGCCAAGTTGTTCATGAAGCAGGCATTTTGGTGGTGGACAAATATTGAGGAAGTATTAAACCCAGGTGACATGCTCTGAGTGTATCTCTGGAACACCAGAGTTGTTGTATTGGTTGTTCTGGGACTTGGCTTCACCTTATGTGGTGTACCTTGCATAGGTCCAGTGTCCTGATTTCAGAGGGTTTGAGGTCAGATGAGAGTTACTAAGAACTCAAGTTGGAGAGAGACAGACAAGACAAGGAGAGTCATGTTCAGTCAGGCAGAGTGGAACAGAGATTGGACAAGGGAGGAGAATGTCAAGTTCTGTTGATATTCAGACTGAGGAATATAGAACAGAAGTACAGAGATTATATACTAAGATCAAAGGTGGATTACTAAGGTGGAAATGAGATTGGGTAGACATACAATATGAAAAGGTATGGAGGTGAAACAGGAGTGACAGAGTGTCAAGGTAAAACAAGAATGGAGAGATGTCAGAATGACAGGAAAATGGAGATGTCAAGATGACAAGGAAACTGAGATGTCAAGGTAAAACATATTATTCAAAGAAGTAAGTAATGAAAGTTGTCATATTCCATCCCTCCGACACCTATAGTACCTTCCTCCAGCCAATACTCCACCCTATCATTGCTTTTACCTCTCAGAGTTTGTCCTCTGCTTGGACTTGCTTGGAAGTGCCTGGACCCTTACCTCTTTTTGTATGTTGTTGTTCTTTGACCCTTGAAGATTCCTCACAAGCTTGTTTGACATATGTGACCCTTCTGCTTATTTTGTATTGACCTTTGTTCTACTTTCATATCTCTGTACCTTACTCCAATAGTATTTAAGGACCTCCTGTGCTTTCCTGTAACTTTAGTACAAATATCAACTAAGTCTCTCCTCCTCTCCTCGTCCAACTCCACTCTTCTCCTTACCCACTTCCTCTGCTCCTGGCAGCTCTGCCTATCTGGAACCTCTGCCCTGACCTCCGATCTCCATTAGAGGATGGACCTATGCAAGGGCATAACACATAAGTCCTGTGCCAAGTCCTCATCCCTAAGTTCACTCCACTTCTCCTCTGCTCAGACCTCTGGTCCATCTCTGCTCACTCCCCATCTAGCCTATGAATTCTGGTCAGACTTGGACTGGAGATACCGGATTTGACAGTATATTTGTACTCACACTTGTTAGGTCCATTTAGCCCACCCCCCTAGACATGACTACCCACATTTGCTCCTGCGAACAATCACTCCATGCTGTTATGACTTATTCTTTTTCTTTGATCTCCAACTTACTTTCTTGTCTCCACTTTGTTAACTTCAGCTTTAGTTGACCAACCTTTACTTTCCCA
>JBBPKJ010001345.1:0-11254 GCA_038089195.1 Brasilioporus rufonigricans | reverse complement strand
CGCCGGAGAAAAAGATATTTATAAGATAGATCTTACCAGTGCAATGAATATGGCTCGAGACGTCTGGGCTGCTGTGACTACAGAGACCATTCAAAGATGTTGGAATCATACATGTATCCAGCTGTAAGCAAGTATATTTTGTATGAACATCAACTCATTTTTTTGTAGTGAAAATTTCAGCGCTGACAGTATTGATCCTGATGCACTTATTCATTTGCCATTATCATCTCAATCAATCCAACTCCATGCCAATCTTCTCGCATGGAAAATTGTGCACGAATTTGCAACAACAGATCTAACATTACCGGGCGTGCAGCGTCGCCTTGAGGCACACCTCGGAAACCATTTCATTGAGGCTGACTGGGAACCAGCCCTTTGGGCTGTGATGGGCACTGAAGGAGATTCTGAGGTAGCGCTTGCAGTGATTGAGCCACTTAAACAGGCTGCAATGAGTCGACCAGGACTTACAATTCGGATTTTGCACCATCCAAAGGAACTGCCACAGCTCAAAATCACAGAAGAGGAGCTTGTTACGCTTGAACCAGGTAGGTCCAAGGGTAGACCTAGTTCTCCCTGGTTTCGAGGACTAGTGACAAAGGTTCGTTGGGACGAGTGACTATGCTGTGGATCGAGTGACTAAGGGACGAGGGATGTGGAGTGGTTACCACTGTAGGAGCTAAGGCAGTGGATTGGGAGGCAAGTTTTAGGTAGGTACAAAGTGAGGAACTATGACTACAGGTGCTAGGGTTTATATAGTGCGAGGAAGCGAGCACGGACCAAGTGTCCTAACTAAGAGAACAATGGGAAATCCTAAAGAGGAGAACGATAACAAGGATCAAAGGAGCAACAGAAGCAAGAGAAGCAAGGGAAGCGGAGAGCCGCGAGAAGATCAGAAGAGTGACTAAGAAGCATGGGTGGAGATTAAAGAAGCAAGGCAGTGAAACGTGTGACTAAGAAGCAAGGGTGAAAGCAAGGCAAAGAAGATCTAATCATGGCAAAGAAGCAAGGGACTTAGCCAAGTGTTAGCTAAGTATCGTGGAAACAAAGGCAAAGGCAAAGGAAAAGAGGCAAATCGTAACAGAGCTTATTGAGTCAGTTACACACCTCAAAGCACAAAACCGGGTCTTCAGTCCCACACCAACTGCCGATGAGTTGATTGATCCACCTGAGGAGGCCAAGGTGTGTGAACTACACCTTTTTTCAGATGGTGAAAAGGGCGAGGAGGAGATCTTGGAGATCGTGCAAAAGGAAATGGCTCTGGAAAGTGGTGAGATTGTTGAGCCTGACTCGGATGAAGAGGACATGGATGATGCATCACCATGCATTTCAAGAAAGGAGGCAATAGTCATGTGCGAGCACCTGGAAAAGGTGTTGGTCAAATATGGTGAGGGTGCTGAGGATTGGGACTTAGCTAAACAACTATGTCATGCATGCGGTTGCCTGAGGAAGCAGGAGACGAGCAACACAAGGCAGATGACGCTCGATAGGTATTTTATGCCTCACAGGACTTGCGATGATAGCGTAGAACCCTTGTGATGTGACTATGTCACCCAATGTGACAGTTATGTCACAAAAGTCACACTATCCCATATTGCATACCCGTGATAATGCATAGGTTTTTGGTGGCCCCAACTCTATGCAATATGCTGTACTGTACTGTATTCTAAGTGTTATACATAGTGTTATGGTATTATAAGGTCTTGGCTAGCAGTACCTTTCTGGGTGAAATTTCACACATCCATAACCATACAGTGGTTCTTGTGATGCTATTGATGTAGTATCTGGCAGCATATCACAAGAATGCTTCAACATGCAGGCTGCTGGCTCACAACAATTCATGATGGCATCACAGATGAGATAACAGGAAGGGCCACATCTGTGGCAACACCAACTACGGTGATGGAGTACATGTGATGTGAATATAATTCTGAAGGAAATGTGCACTTGATCAAATAGGGGCGTGTGACTAGTAGGAACAACTCAGTTGTGTGCATAATGCAACAGACTATATTGATTTACCTAACGGGAACACTACATACAGGTCAGTACAAGTAGGTAATGCTATGGATATGAATGGCTCACCTCAGTCGCGCGCAGTACAATGGACTGAGGTGTTCCATGTCGAAAGGTACTACTTATATACGATAAGTTGCTATTGTATCAATCAATGGGGATAAAGGATCATGGATGAGATCTGTGTCAGCAATGAACACAGGTATATAGGAAAATGAAAGTATGCAGTACGAAAGAATGAAACTGTCCATACGGTCTGCGATACGCGAGGAATGTAGCGCGTTGGTCCGCGCGCGCACCGGTGATTGCTCGGGCCGGTCGTGGCTGTGGCTGCGCGCGCGCGTTGCTATTCCAACAAATTCATCCTGTTGATTACTGGTACGATCGTCGTCTATCAATGTAACGGTCTGTATCCCAATTGGGTTGTGAGCAAGTCAAGGATATTGCTTGCAGGACGAGGCCATAAAAAGCACCAAAGACTTCAAGCATAGCTCTCTTCTCTGACATCGTTCCAGGGTAAGAAACGCATGTCGGAGGAGGGAACAGACAACGCAGATGGGTATGCTTGATGTATACCACGTAGTCGGTCGACTACATTCGACCTATCAGTGTTGGTGACGAACTCGCCCCTTCAAGAACCACCCCAATTCGATTGAGCGAGATCGTCGAGAAAAAGGACATTTGGGAAAGCACTGGTTGGAGGGGATAAAATTATACATCTCCCGAATGTTCAAACACTTCGTGGACTACCACACGACCTGGAGCGTTCAGACGACAGAAGGCAACACACGAACCTGCAAGATAGTCACCGTTGCTTTGAACTCATAGACATCACCGTCAAGCAAGCCATGTAGATGTAATAGGCAAAAGAAAAATATGTAGTGCATGTTGGCAATACAAGCCTGCCTAGCCCCGAGTCCTAACCCGACTCCTCGACTAAATCACCATCGTCACATGTTCTCCTGCTACGATGCCATTCCACCAAGGGGATGTGGATTGAGTGTTTGCAAGAGCGATGTTTCATCCCAGATTGCGTCGTGAATTTGCATTCCGGATACCTGAGTGCAGTTGATCGCCAGCCACGGCCGGCGTCTCATAAGCCACCCTGCAAGTTGATGAGCATGAGAGGGTGTAATAGGACAAACATACGCACCACAGGTAAGAATGAAATTCTCGGACGCTCAATGGGCATCTGATATGACGGTCGACTCCATTTCGACTAGAATGCTGACTTAATCCTTGCTGGGCTTCAACTCGCGGCCAATAAGCAACGGTAACCAAAACTCACCAGGGTAAAGGTCGCAAGGCGAATATGGTGTTCTTGTTTTTGAAGATTTTCTGATTTTCGACGTGTTGTACCGCGGCCGCTTTCGATCTTGTTTTCTCGATTTTTCCAATTTTTGACGTTTTTCCTTTTCTACTTTCGCCGGTAGGTGGGATGGATGGGGATTCTTCGCGACATCTATAGACTCGGAATCAACACTCGGTGAGCGAGGGGTAACGAATGACATACCGTAGGGGAGGGTGACCATGAACCGTTTCCGGATGGATGTGTATCGAGTCAAGACGCTTTTTGAGAGCCCTCGTCGATTGGTCGAGAGGTCGACCACGCTTTTCCTTTGATCGACTAATCTTGGCACACGACCAAAGTGGAAGCGACGAGGATGGGTCGCAGCGCGAACAGAGAGACGAGGGCTCTTCAGGCTGGATTCTCTTCCTGTGCAAGTGGAAACCAGCAGGCTTCGGTGGAATCGGCGGCTTGGCGGAGTCTTTGCCCGTGAGTGCATGGCGACGAGGAGACACGGGTTGAACTTTGCAAGCTTCCAAGTCTGATGGACTCTGCCGTTCCTGTGAATGTTCGTTAACCTCTATCATAGGCAAACTAAAAAAAAGCCTACCTCAAAGCTAAAGCGTCTTCCGGCTTCTTGAGGAGTGTGTTCTGACGTCGTGCAGGGACTAGGCAGCGTTTCTGTAAAGCTGCCCATCCCACAAACGACCTTCTAAACGTGCAAGATAAGCTGATGGCTAACCCAGAGTGACGCTGGGAGAACATACCCTCAAGTCGAGACATCCTGGAACCCTTCGAAGCCGTCGAACTGTGGGCTTCGCGGGGCAGCCTTCCTCGTGCAGAAAGATCGTCTCGCATATTGTCTCGATCGACGATGTGCTCTGCACCGTTGGAAGGATAACCGGATTCTAGTGGGAATGAATCAGACATAAACGTCTCCAGACTCTACCACAGCGGCTTACTTTCAGGTCCATAAACTTTCTCACCCTACGAAGTGTTTTTCCAGGATTCACCACGGACGATGAGCTAGGACCGTTCTCTGAGTCCGTGGTGGTGGCGAAGGGGGTCCCCGTACTCGACGATGTTGCCTCGCAAGATCCTGTAACCTCTGCCAGGGGAGCCGCAGGCGTGGAATCGACACGATCCCTGTGGTCTGGGATCGATGTGCACTGGCGTCTGGAACACAGGATTTTTCTGTACTGCGAGATGGGACGTCTGAAAGAGAGCGGAGGAGGCATGGCGGTCGCTTCGATCTCGTACTCGTCGGCGAGCGACTCCTCAGAGATGCGGGTGAGGAGTCTCGGGACGTAGGTGGCGAGTACTTCCCAGACGTTTTCGGTGCCATCCTCAATATCCTCTACCGTGGATGGCAGGTCGTCTTGCTCCTCGTCTGATGTAGGATCGTCCATCTGACTTGAGAGCGAGACGTTGGTAGAGGATGTTGGGATGATAACCGCATCAACGACCAGTTTTGCGGTGCGGACTGGGGAGTCTGGAGGCGTGATCGAAAGCGAAAATGACTTGTCATCTTGCTCCGCTTCGTCTTCTTGATCGGCCGAGTAGGGGGAGCCATCGTCGTCCTTCTGGGAAAATACCTCGGGTGACGTTAGTTGGGGATTCACCAGCGTCTGGTGTGCGGCGGAATCTGCTAATGAATCGTCGGAAAAGTAAGAGGACAGCCGTGGAACAGGGGTGGCTAGCTTCCTCTTCATGTCCGACAACGCCCGATTGATTGCGTTCTGCTTTCGGGACTCCACTTCCGAGGTCCATTCCTCATCCTGACTGGAGTGAAACGAGAAGTTGTCAAACTCTCGTTGAAGGTCTTCATCAGAAAACTCGGGCGACTGAACAGGTTTTTCCTGCACCGTGGACTCGATCAGGTGGAATGTGACGGTGGTTTGATCGGCCCAAGTAGCTGTAGATGTCGTTGGGGAATACCCCGGGGAAGAATAAATGGGATGGAACGAAGGTGAGTCGGCGAGATGGCTGGGAGACCGAGGAACCTGTAGCGGGGAAGCAGTAGGAGAGCGATCCGAGAACGAATGAACAAGAGTCTTGCAGAAGTCATGTCTTGCCTCGTCAATCGTTTGGTCAGGGGACGCACGACGCCGGGAAAGTAGTCGTGCGAGGTCCAACCAACTTTGGGCGGCGGTGGTCAAGCGACGGATGTAGTCCTCGACATCCTCGTCCAGTTCGTCGGAAGGGGTAGGGGCGGAAACAGCTAGTGAACACGAGGAATCTGCGGAGCTGGCAGTGCCGACGTTGGAAGCTGTTGTCGGAGGTGCGAGCTCTGTAGAAGCCGAGTCGCTGGGACCTTTTACTGGTTCGACTCGTTTCAGGGACGCGTTGTCGAATAGTTGTCTAAGGTCCTCCTTCGCCGACTTGACTTTTCTGACGATAAGATCTTTCGGCTTAAGTTTGTGGAGGTCGGCGTTCAACACGGCGGCGCACTGTGCTCTGAGCGACCCTCCCTCTCCAGAGAGATTGATGTGGGGCTGCGGCAAAGTAGGATCGTCAGGCAACTTGGCGCGAGAGCATGGCAAGTACACTTGCCGAGGACTTTGCCTTTGGAACGCTGCTCTGCAAGCTACGCTTGGTCAGCCGCCCGCTGGGCGTACCGCCAGCGGTTGAAAGGGACAAATGAGCGACATCCTCAGAAGAGGCGACTTTGTTCTTGATCAACAAGACCATATCGAAGGACGAATAGAGGGGATAGTAGGAGATCGTAAGGATGGCAGGGGGACGCGCAGCGTGTTTCTAGAAGAAAGAGGGGAGGACGGTGCACTCTGGTATTTAAGTACCAGAGAACGCCAGTCGCCCGATCTTGTTCATGGTTGTGGAATGCTGCGACGTCACAAGTATATGACATCATAAGAGTGTACTCACGACGTTGTCCCTGCTGGTGAGTACACCATGCGTCGGGACTAGGACATGTCCCCTTTGTGCTGGGTCACAGTTCTTTTAGACGTTCTATCCCTGGTCTCGTCCGACGTGGACAAGTTATCAGATTGGGGAACGCGTTTCTCGCGCAGAATCGTTCGATGGTCTGCGATGATGACATAATCTGTTCTGATTGGCTGTCCGGTCACGCCATCATCGGTCGTGTGTAATTTCTTTTTTCTGTTTAAAAGGGGTCCGAGTCCGTCTTTGTCCCGCCCACCCATCATGGCTTTCAACGCGACAGCGGCTTCGGTTGCTCGCGAAACTGCCCAGCAGCTCTATGCACACGTCGACCTGACCAAGCTCAGCTGGTTGGAGCAGTTGTGGGCCGCATGGTACATCTGGATCGACAACCCCGTCATTGCTACCGGTCTCATGAGTTTCTTGCTGCACGAAGTAAGTGCCACGCCCAGGTGCCATGCAATGCCTTCTGACATCCGTCGAGATTGTATATTTCGGACGCTGTATTCCCTGGATCATCATCGACGCTGTTCCATACTTTCAGCAGTGGAAACTCCAACCCAACGTCATTCCTACCCCTCGAGAGCAATGGGAGTGTACAAAGCAGGTTCTTTTCTCCCATTTCACCATCGAATTGCCCGCGGTCAGTCCCCTCACAACCCGACTACCCGAATGCACTCACGACCATGTTTTTAGATCTGGCTGTTCCATCCCATGGCTGAAACGCTCGGTATGCAAACCTACGAAGTGCCCTTCCCGTCGTGGAAGACTATTCTCCCACAAGTCGCCATCTTTTTCATGTTCGAGGACATGTTCCACTATTTTGGTGCGACCACTCGGTTTTCCTTGGTCATTGTCTCTGACAAGTTTACTGCAGCTCACCGGGCTCTTCATTGGGGACCGTTGTACAAGCATATTCACAAGATTCACCACAAGTACTCGGCCCCTTTTGGTCTCGCTGCCGAGTATGCACACCCTGCGGAGGTGTTTATCCTCGGCACTGGTACGATTGCCGGCCCCATCCTCTACTGCTACTTTACTCGCAACCTTCACATCCTCACTGTCTACATTTGGATCACGCTCCGTCTGTTCCAGGCCATCGATGCACACAGTGGTTATGGTAGGTCGTGTGACTTGTCCACAAAGCACCCTCTCACTGTGATGCTCTAGACTTTCCCTGGTCGCTGCACAACATCGTTCCTTTCTGGTCGGGTGCAGAGCATCACGACTTCCACCACATGGCGTTCGTCAACAACTACTCGACGTCGTTCCGGTGGTGTGATCGTTTGTTTGGCACGGACGACAAGTATCTCGAGTACCGTCGGCGCCTCGCTGCGAACCGGGCCGCGATGAAGGGCAAGAGCAAGAGTGAGCGGGAGGCTGCTGAGCTCAAGCTCATTGCAGAGATCGAGGCAGAGGGTCATCGTATGGAGGCCATTGCCGAGGGATCCTGTGAGGCGGATAAGACGGTCAAAGTACAGTAAAAGACTTTGAGTCGTTACATAGACATTTACTAGTACGACATGCATAATGACATCCTTTGTGCTTTGCGACGACGTGGCGATGCTCCCTCCCGAGACCCTCGAGCTCATATTCGGACACCTCGAGCGGGGCGATCTTTTGGTAGTCCTCTCCGCCAGCTCCGCCTTGCACCACGTCGCCGCCCGCGTGCTCTATCGTGCGCTCGTCGACGTCCCCGCAAAGTGTACCCCCCGCCTGCTCAAAACCCTCGCCTGCAATGACGCTTATCCCCCGCTCGTCCGCCACTTCGACCTCGAATGGACAGACAACATCCTCACTGCCAACTTTCTCCGCCTCCTCCACCGCGCCCTCCGCCGCCTGACCCGCCTCGCCCACCTCGGCCTCGACTTTTCCCCGACCGACAGCACCGCCGACCTCGCCTGGGTCCTGGTCGACGCCCCCTTTTCCCTCCGCATCTTCACCACCTCGATGCGGTGCGACGCCACCCTCGCTCGCTTCCTGTCGACCCAGTCCGCGCTCGTCGAAGTGTGTCTGCGCGGTACCGGGGCCGGCAGCACCACCGCCCCCTCGTCCGCCTTTTTCCTCCCCCCGTCCGCCCTCCCCCACCTCCGCCACTTCCGCACGACGTTCGCAGCGCCAGGTGTCACCGCCGCCTTTCTGCGGGGCCGCCGCGTCGAGTGCGTCTCCCTCGCGCTCAGCATCGGCGCAGGCGCCGCCGCGTCGCTCGACGCACTCTGCCTCGCCGCGCGCGCGCTCAAGCGGCTCACGGTGATCACGTCCACCTTTGACGCGGTCGCGGACGCCGATGCCGACGCCGAGTTCTTCGAGGGCGGGGGCGGGGGCGCACCCACGCCCGCTCGGCTCGTGGACGCGATCGCAGCGCGCGTGCCCGCGCTCGAGGCGCTGCACGCGGTAGTGCTCCCGCGGCGTGCCACCCAGGCGAGTCCCCTCCCCGCGTCGGGCTCGACGCGTGCTGACGCCCGGTTTCCGCAGAAGGCGCTCCTCGAGGTGGCGCCTGCGTTGACGCGCTTCACGGCGCTGCGCTACCTCACGTTCATCTGCCCGACACACGAACCCGAGCGCGCGTCGACGCCCGACGCGGAGAGGGAGGACAGGAACGAGGCGGAGATCGCGGGGGTATGGGGCCGCGCGTGTCCGACGCTCAACACGATCGTCTTGCCGAGGGGCACGATGTGGGGGCGTGCCGAGGGACGGTGGGTGGCGTCGCACGATGCGGCGTGACGGGGACGACGGTAGCCCCATCGCGCACGTAGGGTATGACGAGGTTGTTTTCTGACGCGTGACGACGTCGATCATGAGAATCCATACACGCGCCACCTTGACCCCATATCACGTTCACGTGTCCGACTGTCGAGTGAGACTGCACGCGCTGTGGAGGTGAGACGAGACAGGGGGGAGAGCATGAGACGGTCTCAGAACACGTCGGCTCTGGATCAGGACGAGCGACCTCGACCCACGACGACCTCCTCAAATCTCACTCGTCGTCATGCAACGCAGACGACCCCAAGGTCCCCTCGAAACGACCGCAGAGCAACCGTCGCACGACACGCCGGCAAGCCATCCTTGTGCTATTGACGACAATCACATGATCCTTGTCACATTGAAACGCGCAGCTCCACAAGACGACGATGCAGCTTCTGTTTTAGACGTGAATACGATGGTAGATATAGCTGATATGTAAAAAAAGTATACGTATACGCGGGGCCAGCAGAACAAGATTAAACAGCAGGATGGAGGCTAGCATGGGATTCAGCGGAGAAAAGAAAGTTCAAGGCAACCTCAGTCCGCAGCGATCTCTATGTCTATGGGTGATCCCAAACATGACGTGGCCCCCAGGTAGCCACGCCATGAATCGACCGGCCACGCCGCGGAACGGACGCTAGGTAGGGGCGACCTGGGATATGTTGCAGGCCACAGCAGACAAGGTGAAAACAGAATCGGTGAGAGACCAGGAGACGAATAATAGCCAAGAAGCCCAATATGTATAACTTTTACTTTTCATGCGCGGGTCGGGGTATCGGATCAACACTGAGCAAGGTTGGCGTCAACGGCGGGATACGATGCCATTTGCACGTGCATTTGCATCGCTTGTTGCTGCTGCGCGCGGAGATACTGCTGCTGCGCAGACGAATACAACATCTGCTGTTGATATTGCTGAGCATACGTCGGCGTCGAGTGGCCGGTGACCGGCGTCGTTTGGCCACTCGCGAATGGAGTCGATTGCCGTGAGCTTGCAGCCGAGCTCTTGCCGTGAGTGTGTTGGAGACACTCGTGCTTTCCGCTCGCGAGGAGGGCGAGACCGATTGCGCCGTGATCGCCCGAGTGCTGATAGTGGTACCGAAGGCCGTTCATGTTCTTGTACCGCCGCTGGCAGTCGCCGACGCCGCAGGCAAAGGGACGGAGACGGCGCTCTGCCTCGCGTTCGACCTCGCGCAACTCACCCTCGGTGATCATGTTGTCGTCCTCGCCGGCGGCCTCTCTGGCGGAGCGCTTGCTTGCGAGCAACGCCTGCACTTGCTCGAGGTCCTTTGGTGGAGCAAAGTTGCAGCTCCCGTGTGTCATGTGGTACTTGAGGCCGTTTGCCTGCTTGTAGCTCTTGTTGCAGTTTGGCTTGGGACAGCGGAAGGGCTTGGACAGGAGCAGCGAGGAAGCGGGACGGGAGAGGGTCGTGCTAGCGCGGGGGCTGTTTTGCTGCGAGGACGACGCCTTGGCGACGGTCGCATCCGACGGCTGGGTGGCTGCAGACGAGTGACGGGAGGTACTGGAGGGGGAGGGGACGCGGGACGCGGCGGGGGTGTTGGTGGGGGTGTTTGTGGTGGAGAATACGACGGCGGGGGGGATGCAGCCAAAGGGGCTGTTGGGTTCGCTGGCGGGGGAGACGGGTGCGTGTACGTCGTCGGTTGCTGGCGGCGAGGGGACGGTGCCGGGCATTGACGACGAGTAATCCGAGTAGCGTGCATAGCCGTTGAACGGCTCGGGGTTTTTTGCCAAATTAGGCACGTTGTTACGGGACGAGGGAAAGGCAGCGATGCCGTGGATGGCGCGCGTCGGGAGAACGGTGGTGGTGTCAAACGCAGACACGGGGGGGTGGGGCGAGCCGTCTTTTGGGGACTGGGCAAAGTGGTTGAAGGAGTGGGTGGGGTGGGAAGCGAGGGGGGTAGTGAGGGGGGTATCGGGAGGGGTCGGAGCGCCGGAGGAGGGGGACGAGTGGTCGACATCGAGCTCCATATCGTCTGGATCGAAGCCGCCGTGATGGTACGGGGGCGGGAGGGGATGGATCGGATCGGGGACATAGGGGAGGTGCTGCTGTGTGCGGGGTGGTTGGGGTGTTGCGGGAAAGGCGGCAACGGGGAGGTGTTGCTGGGGACGGCCAAACTGGTCGACGACGACGACGTGGACGTCTTCAAAGTGCTGGACGAGGCCGTGGAGATCGTCTATCTGGAGGCCGCAGCAGGCGTAGTTGCGACACTGAAGGGGATGAGCGGGGAGGGGGGGGGGGCGGGGAGGGGAACGCACCAGCGCGTCCGCGCGGGCACAGGGGGAGAGGGG
>JBBPKJ010001344.1:0-11268 GCA_038089195.1 Brasilioporus rufonigricans | reverse complement strand
TGTTTGGCAAGCATATCCTTGCCAGGCTTTTGCTTGAAGGGGANTGTTGGAATATTGGTTGATTACCTACACTTATTTGCTTACATAAGCACTACTTACATCACACGCTACTGCGGTTCTTACCTTAGTGACTACTTTACTAGGGTATTCTACAGTTCTAATATCTACAAGCTACTCTCGATGGCCAATGGACTTGTCCAGCTGGAGACTGCTGCACAGAGTTTTGCAGGCCAATGGATGGGTGGAACAGAACATGCCCTGCCCTGGGTGACATGGACGACTTCAAGTTGTTCGAATACAGGTCATCACGGTTGACTCTATGCTTATGCAAGTACTAAAAGCTGCATGTGTTTTGAAAGTGTTGCTCGCCGTTTGGAAAAAGAGTTGCATGTGTTTTGAAAGAGTTGTGCACTGTTTGAAAAAGTGTTGTGCATGTCTGAAAAAGTGTTGTGCACACTCACTCAATGTGTGTGTGTGATTTATTGTGCACTTGGGACGCCATACACAGGGTCCCCATGTCGTACACTTACTACCAAAACATCTGCGCAATCACATATGCGAGATTCAGCCACATGCTTAGATTATTTTTCCAGTCTCTGAGAGTGTTTGCCAGCATCCACGTCGTGAAGCAAGATTTGCACACCATCAGTTGAAAACCCCACAATACAAGCAAGGATAGGATATACATCCATACGCAGGCATACACATAGCGAACCCAGCTGGTTGACGTCATACCCCCTACCGCAAAAACGATACCAAGGATGGACACAAAATTAGAGAGCAAGTATGGAAGCATAGATTCGATGACCATCCCGACAATGACATGACATGGGACACCATCTGAACGACCAGGGCAACCAATAGAAGTACGAAGTAGCCCCCGTTTTGGGTGGGTCTAAGAAGGCCATATGGTGGTTTGAAACCAACAGCAAGTCACTCGCCAGAGATGCGGTCTCATGTTTTATGCATGCCATGGCTTTGACGGTCACCCCTAGTAAGAGCTCTTCCTTCACTTTGTGCACATTCCAAGTTGCCTCGAGAACAGCCGGGTCAACTTGACATGTGCCCTTGTCTTGTCCATGAATGCATTTTTAGGCTCACATGTAACATCCCTGTCCGAGTGAGATGAGGTGTTAAAGTTTGTCTTTGCTCCATGTGGCTGAGCCGTCCCAGCTTGTCGTGTAGGGAATCACCTGGAGACGAAGATCAAAAACATAATCCTAGTAGACTCTATCATCCCTGCTTAATCCCAGAACTGTAAGAGTCAGTTCGACAACCAAGGATGGGCTGCTACATCGGCTAAAAGAAGTCCCTAAGCGGTGTAAGTGAGCTACCGCATCCGAGGGGTTTCACGGCCAGCCGTGCCGGAGTTGCGGCGCTCGAACTTTTCATTTCAGAACGTTGTAGCGGTTAGAAAATTTCCGACGCATAAGCGGACCTTGAACATGCATCTCCGACGGAAGTTATTCAAATATGGTAGGCACTGTGGTTCACTGTAGCCTCCTGTCAGTGAGCAGATTTGAGACCATGTAAGTTCCATGTTCTCCTGCCGCGACATTTCGACAACCAGGTACTTGATGTCATCAGAAATGAGATGCAGAACGGGCATGTCTTTGCCACGAAGTATGACAGTGTGCCTCAGTCTGTTGGAGGAATACTCAGATTCAAACTCTGGATGTTTCTAATTTTGGAGGCACTACAACATCTTCCGAATCAGTCATGTGCGGAGTTGCAGTCTGAATTTGAGTCTGAGTTTATCGGCATTACGGTCACCCCTTCATTGCCAATGTAGTACAGGCCCCCTAGCCGAAATAGCAACTCATCCTCGGTTGTCGAACTGGCTCTAACTGGTGTACTAGTAGGTCGTTCCCTGTCCAGGTACATATGACTTGCCTGCGACGTTGCAATATTCACTGACAACCCAGGGTCAAGTTTCTTATGGAGTGCTTTGAACAGGTCAAGGTGAGCCGCGGAAGATGCCGAGACATGCAACGTGCGTACGTTCAATGACAGTAAAAATAACCACAGATCGAGAATATTCTGAGATGTTGGTCTAGTGAAACAGCATTGTCGAATCAGGTGGATCAAGGGTTTCACCACAGAACCTTCAAGTCGTGGGAAGCTTTCGGCCCAATGTCAGGAATAACAGGACCATGAAAGTATTAAACTCACGACCAAATGAATGGTTACGTACTTTCTTCACCCGACATTCGGGTGTTTCAGCAATTGCACCACTACGAGCAGAATGTATGTATTGGTCTTTGTTTCGTTTTAGGACGGCGGCGGCCATGAGGTACTAGCCCCATGGATCCTGAAATGGCAGGTTCAGGACTTCGGGTATGTGTAGCGTGGAGGCCCTCTTTCCTCAAAAAGTGGCCTCCGCGTACGTTGGGGTATACGGTAGCGTTTGATACAGGGCCTACGGACGGGTTGCATGTCAGTATGGTCGTCTCACTGTGGCACCGTGCCAGTCAACTTTTGCCATCCTAGGTCATCTCCACCTATTTGGTACCCTTCTGCACTGATGAGACCAGGCAAAGCGAGGTGCTGAAGGGGAGACCCTGTCAATGTCCAGGGAACTTGAAGTGTGGGTTCGTTTATGAAAAAGGGACCAGAGCGAGTTACTGTATACAGTCGTCACTCTTATAACACATATCCCCTCGGGAACGGCTCAGAGGTATCTGTTATCAGAGTGTATGGGTTATGGGAGAGGTCCTATGGTGGTAAAAGGCGATTCGGGATATCAGAAAGCTACTAGTATGTATTATGGGAGGGTATGGGTTATATAAGGTATGTGTTATAAGAGTGACGACTGTACTGGGATTGCATTTCAGGGATGGGAGACAAAGTTCAAGCTCCTGCCAACACACCAACAAAGGTAAGGGGCAAAATCCGGAGAGTCGGAAATCATCAGGGTCACATTCATCCCCAGTATCATGACCAATTAGCGTTGTTATCCTCTGGCTGGTCCGTTTATCAGCCAGGGGATCCAAGGACCGCTGTATCCAGTACTCAGTATAAAATCCCGAAGGCTGGAAAGCGTCATGTTCTCCTACAAGTTACTACCTACCCGGTAAACATGTCATTCGGATTATCGTTGTCCGCCGGGGAATCGTACTACGTGGGGATTCACCTGCATGACATCTTATATGGTAAGTTTGATCACACAAAGATCGTACGGTCTCACTGGAGCGTCACCAGGTGTTGAGTTATGCCTCTATCTCAAGACTATGCATATCTTCCTGGCTCGCAGAAAAGCGCGTCGGAAATATGACCGGTTTTCAGCAGTATTATGTTTCTTCTGATTACGATGTTTGTGGCTGTCACTGGGATATTCGGTCAACTAACCTGGCTGCGGGATCAGCCGATCCCATACGGATATATCAATCTCGCAGCAGTTGTATGCATTATTCTACAGCTGATGACCGATAGCTTGATGGTAAGATCGGATAGGTAAATAAAAAAAATAGACAACTTACCTGGTTCCTTCTAGGTGTACCGCTGTCGAATTATATGGGACAGCATTCATGTCATCGTTGTACCTTCTATTCTGTGGCTAGCAACTCTCGGTAAGCACCAGCTCGTCACTCTTCGCACTCATTTCAACCTCGTCTGGTCAGTGTTAGGAATCCTAGTCACTTGGGCTGCTAGCACGACTAGCACCGATTTTTTCAGGGGAAAAGCTGCTAACCTTGGCTTGGCGTATTACTCGATCTCAGTATTCCTGAATGCAACTTTGACGAGCATGATCTGTTATCAGTTAATGCGTTATGCGAAGGCCGCGAGGGAGTCTCTTGGCGAGCACCACAAATCTTTATACTTCACCTTAGTGATGCTCTTCGTCGAGTCCGTCCTACCATACACGATTTCTGGCATCGCATATCTAGTATCATATGGGGTAGGAAGTCAGACGGAGATCGCTTTCTCTCAGGTGTACACAGTGATGACGGTATGTTATTGAAATGTTGTGTTGACGTGCAAAAGACGGTTCACGCTGACTGGCCAGTTTTCAGTGTGTGTCGCCACAGATGCTGATCTTGCGTGTCGCAGATGGCAAGGCATGGAAGGACGACACTCTCAACGAGTCCCTCTCAGGCATAAACTTCGTACCAGGTCGTAGAGGTACATCGATCTCAGGTATGTAATACAGCTGGGAATGTAATGAGATTCATCCTAGAATCGTCACTAGGCATATCTCCCGTGAAGTCGGGCCCGGAAAAGGACGATAGGGTGTAGTTGGTTCGTCATATAGCCAATAACTTCATACTGCTGGATCTAGCGGAGCTGTCTTATATGTTCATCTGCGGAGCGCCGGCTCGAACTTGACTGTTACCCCTCTCGTGGTCACTACCTATTTCATTGTGGCTACGGCTGCGCAGCGCAGATATTGGCAAGAAAGTACAGAGAAAATGTATATACCTGTAGTATGATGTTGGTTGTATATGAACCATTATCCTATTCATGTAGACATGGCTGGCAACCCCTATCCAGTGACAAAAATCGCGAGATTGTTTTATGATTAACAGTTGATAGTACAGTACAATAGCCATATGTATCATGACATAGGGGAGAGAGGAATGGTACCAGAGTGAGCATCAAGGGATGCGGATACGTGCCCATTGTCACTGCCCAATAGAATGAGAACTAGACTATAATCAATGCATCAGCATATCGTCTACGATCAAGCAGGAGCGAAGGAAGGGGGAAAGGCTGATTCGCGTCCTTTCTAATTGTCAATCTGCGATGGGTAGCATGATGTGCAAGGGCCCATGAGTTGGGCCATGCAGATAGCACAACGCCTGAAAAGAACGCCGACAGTCGCAGCGTGACTCGCGTCGGGCTATGCGGGAACCTACTCGTCAAATGGAACAAGGGAATCTCGAGGTAAATACAATTCTGACTCTTCCCCCACTCATCGCGCGTAGCGGCAATACATGGAGTCGCACGACAAATGCGCTCGTTGACAACGGGAAGTAAGTTATTTCAAGAGTTATGTGGCCTGGAAAATAAAGTACAAATTTGTTCAGTTTTTCTTAGACTGAAACGTTTCAAATTGAGTTTGAGCTACGATTGTATGGCTTCCACCTCCGTGTTCATGGATCGTGGCTCTTCCGTAGGCTGGCCGTTGATCATGGCATGTGATAGGATTTGTCCGCCAGTGGCATTCCGAACGCTGCATAATGGAGTTCCACTCCTCTGGGTTCTTCACAGCCCTGGTCATCTGTATGCAATATAAAATCTCCATGACTGGTGGGCGATATATTCGCAGACGAGTTTCCCGGGAGCCATGTCACCTGCCAATGATTCATCATTATCCAACCAGGAATCCTTCTACGTGGGATTCACCTGCACAACATCTTATATGGTGAGTTTGACTACATACGGGTTGTACGATCTCACCGGACCATTTCCAGGCATCGAATTGTACCTCTATTTGAAGACTATGCATATCTTCCTGGCTCGCAAAAGATCCCGTCGAAAATCTGACTTGTTCTATGCAATCTTCAGCAGTATAATGTTCCTCTTGATTACGATCTATGTAGCTGTCACTGGGATATTTGGTCAATTAATCTGGCTCCGGGATCAAAATCATCCACCACGGCCAATCTCACATGGATATATCAATCTCATAGCAGCTGTATGCATCACTCTACAGCAGATGACTGATTTCCTAATGGTAAGACCGAGTGGGTGAACAAGAAAAAACGGACATCTTACCTGCTTCATTCTAGATGTACCGCTGTCGAGTCGTGTGGGACAGCCTTGGTGTCATCATTGTACCTTCCATTCTGTGGCTAGCAACTCTCGGTGAGCACTAACTCCTCACTCCTCGTATTCATTTGAACCCTGTGCCAAATAAGTATTAGGGATCTTGGTCATTTGGGCCTCTAGCACCGCCGAGACTGTCTTTTTCAGCGGCAATGCTGTCAATCTCGGCCTAGCGTATTACTCGACCTCGGTATTCCTGAACGCAACTTTGACGTGCATGATCTGTTATCGGTTATTGCGTCATGTTAAGACCGTGAAAGAGTACCTAGGCGATCACCACGCAACTCCATATTTCACCATAATGGCGATTCTTGTCGAGTGCGTATTACCATCTACAATTTCCGGCATTGCATTGTTGGTATCGTATGGGGTAGGAAGTGAGACGGAGATTGCTCTCTCGCATGTGTACACGGTGATGACGGTGCGTTGTCGAAATCTTATATTGTGGATTTACAAAGGAAGGACACGGTCGGTGCTGACTAGCCAATTTGTAGTGTGTGTCGCCACAGATGTTGATCTTGCATGCAGCGGAGGGAGATGCATGGCGAAAAGACACGATCAAGGCGCCACTATCCGTGTTAAGGCTCCCTCAAGACGGTGAATCAAGTCCGGGTATGTAATGTGAACGGGAGCAGAACGTGAATGTATATTGAATCGTTGTTAGGGGTATCCCCTCCGGAGTTGGGCAATGCTGACAATGTATAGTTGGTTCACCGTGCAGTAAAGGCCATACGCTGCAAGATTTAGAGCCGTACAGTATGTTCATCTTCAGTCAGGAAGAATACCCACTCGAACATGACCTTTATTCCTCTCGTTCGCTGCCCACTTTGTCGTAGTCATGCATGTAGCAATCGTCCTACCCATACAGACGTAACTAGGATCGCTGCCTGGTTACGAAAATCGCGGGATTGTATTCTATAGATTGAGCGGTGAAACGCTTGAGATGGCGAGGTGAGAATGTCACCTAAGCAAACGTGATTGGAGGCGGATGCAGGCTCGATGGAATGAGTACTGGGCTATAACGAATGCATTAACATATCATCCACAACAAGACGGGAGTGAGGGGGGGAAGCAGAGGGCTTCACATCCCTCGTCTATCCACAATTAAAGTAGGGGGTTGTCACCCAAGGTTTGGGTCCCTAGAAGACGGAAATATGTGACAACAATGCCAAACAATTGACCCGGACTTTCTGCTTGCGCTGAGACCTAGTGCGAGTGATGTCGACAAATACACTGGGGAAGCGCAAAGGGAGGGACGAGGAGACCGTATCAAGCAGTGGTAATAACCACGGGTGAGTGGCCCTCTACTTGGACTAAAGCCTGGCTTCACCGATATTGCACAGTTCAACCCTTTTTGTGTCCAACCTACCGTATGACGCAACTTCGACCGATCTTCAGACCGCTTTCTCCGATCTTGCGCCTGTACGTTCCGCATTCGTTGTTCTTGAGCATGGCTCCGGTGTCTCCAAGGGCGTTGGATACGTCTCCTTTTCCATCAAGGAAGATGCCCAGACGGCATTTAAGTCGATCTCAACAAATGGCATGACTATCAACGGTAGAAACATACGAGTGCAATGGGCCGAGAGTAAGGTAAATTTATGTTTGTGCTTCCGTCCCTTGCTATTAATCCACTGCTTACACAGCCGAAAAAGACCAAGGACCGGTCGAAAGCAGAGGATACGAAAAAAGAAAGGGGGGTTCCCGTACGAAGTTCACCAGTGCACAAAGTCAGCGACCCGCTTGCTATTCGGACTATTGTTGTATCTGGGTTGTCGTCTTCAATTAACCAAAGGTCAATATGGAAGAAGCTCCGCAAGTTCGAAGGTTCTGAAAGCGTGGAATGGCCAGTAAAGACTGCCAATGGTGAAGATTTGTCCACAGGTAAGCCTATCCTTTTCCTCACTGACATCACTTGTTTACCGAATCCAGCGCATGTATTATTCTCATCATCAAGCCATGCGCAAGACGCCGTCAATAAGCTCCACGCTCACGTTTTCAAAGGCAGCTTACTTTCGGTTACGCTCAAAAAGCGACTTGACAATCTCGCCAAAACCACTACGAGAAGTATAGAGCCTTCATTAATCTGCTAAAATTTTTATTCATGTATGATTCACGTTTCACCGCGTGGCCCGTAGAAACTTCGTCTGGAACAGCACCAAGCCGAGCTAATCGCCTCATTGTTCGAAATCTTCCCTTCGACGTCACCGAGCAGGACTTGCGAGCTATCTTTCTCCCGTACGGTCCTATTCACTCGATCCATATCCCTCCAGGGGAGGGCGGCGATGTCAAGACCGACGTCGATGCAGAACACAAAGGATCACCCAAGGCAGCTCGTTCCAAAGGGTTTGCGTTTGTTTGGATGTTGAGCAAGAAGGACGCTGAGTCCGCGTTGGAAAAGTGTAATGGAATGAAAGTTGTGGCTGGCATGGCGAACGATATCGTATCGGACAAGCAGAAAAGAAAGAAGCAACGTCGAGAGGAAAAGAAGCATCAAAGCATCAAATCTGAAGATGGTGAAGGGGAGGAGACAGTAGACGAGCCCGAACAAACCGGAGGTGGGAGAAAAGAGCGCGTGATCGCGGTCGACTGGGCACTTAGCAAGGAGATATGGGTGAAGGAGAAAGAAAAGCTTGAAGAGGAAGCGGAGAATCACGTTGAAATGGGTGACGCAGAAAGTCACGCAAGCGCAGGCGAAGATAGTGATGCTGACGGCGAACACGAGCGACTAGGAGTTCACGAAGAAGGTTCAGGAGATGAAGATGGGGAAGACGACGACAGCGAGGAGGGTGAGTTTCCTGGGCGTGACAGTGACAATGAGTCGCTGAAGAAACCGCAATTACCCCACACTGATACTGGAAACACCGTCTTCATTCGCAACATTCCGTTTACTGCTACGGAGGATGAAATACGAACATCGTATGTTTCTACTTTTTGTTCAATGCCCTGCAGTTATATATTACCACAGGTTCCGCGCCTTTGGACCACTCCGATATGCTCGCCTTACAGTCGATCCCGAAACTGAGCATCCCCGAGGGACTGGATTCGCGTGCTTTTGGAACAAGGAAGACGCGGACAAAGTTATCCGGCAGTGCGAAATTTTACGTGCAGAGACTATGAGCACCCAGCTACAGGCGAGTATACACTTGCTGTCGTCGTATATAAAACCCAATTATAACATTATAACGTCATAGCCTCCCAAAAACCCATTTTCCTTGCCTTCCCTCCTCACCCCTGATCCATCAGCCAGCGTTGCGAAGGATCTGGTGCTCCATGGTCGGACACTCGACGTTGTCCGCGCGGTCACAAGGGAACAAGCTACAAAACTTAAAGAGGATGGTGAAAAGAGTCGAGAAAAGGCCGACAAACGAAATCTATATCTGTTACGTGAGGGAGGTCAGTGATTCCTCCGCTTTTCCCTACTAATTTTGACTAACGGCATCCTAGTGATTCTCCCCAACAGCCCAGCTGCTGAGACAGTCCCTCAGGTCGAACTTGAAAAACGTACGAACTCTTTTAATGCCCGCCGAGCCATGCTCCGCAGTAATCCCTCCCTTTATGTTTCTAAAACGCGACTCAGCATACGTCAAATACCGCTATTCGTTACTGAGCGTGTTCTCAAACGACTTGCGATCTACAGTATTCGGGAATTCGGTGCGGAAGCCAAGAGGGGTACCCGGGAAGATCTCAGTCCTGATGAACTCGCCAAGCCTGTTGAAATCGAGGATCAAGACAGTAAGGACGTCATCAGGACTGAGCATGGCGTCAAATCAAAGAAGCACAAGGTTAAGGCAGGAGGACTTACAGGCGTCAAGCAAGCAAAGATCGTACGCCAATCAGATCGTGTCGACCCTGTCGTTGGGAAAAGTCGCAGTCGCGGCTACGGTTTCATTGAGATGCACACCCATGCCGATGCACTGCGTGTCCTACGATGGGCTAACAACAACAAGGATGTTGGCGTACTTTTCGATAAATGGTGGAAGGAGGAGCTCGCAGATCTTGTAAAACGAGAGAAAGCGAGGGAGAGTCCGGACGGGGCTAGGATAAAACGGATGAATGACGAAATGGAGGTCACGTCGAAGCCCGCCAAGGGAACGCTCATCGTGGAATTTTCTATAGAGAACATCCAGGTCGTGCAGCGCCGAACAGCGCGAAAGGAGAAACCGGTAAGGCGACATTTTCGAAACAGTGGTCCGGGTGGAGTTGCTGACGGCATTCTACAGTCCCAATCACATAACGCTCAGAAACCTGCTTCAAGTACGGAAGAGCCGCCATCCAAAAAACGCCGTGTATCTCCTGATCAGACCAGGAGAGATAAGACGACGCGGATCAAGCGAGAATCATCGAAACCAGGGAAGATCATTGGAACCCTGATTGGTCGGAAAAGAAGGGCACGAAAGGCTGGTAAGAGCGCTGGGTAGTTGCCTTGCGCTTTTGTCCTGTTCGTTACTAGTCCAGCGTGCAATGTGTCATGTTGGGAAGATTCAATCCAAAAGTACTCATCTACAACCATCAACTTGCATACCCTCATGTTAGGGCATTCGGATCGAGTTTCACGCGGTTCACCACATCTCCGAACAGATTCCTCTGGTGGTCAATGGACCTGGAGATGCGGTAGATAAATTTCATATCTTCAACACTTCTCGTTCCCTTATATTCTACTCATCGAAGTGGTATCTGCCAAAGTATGGCTAGTCACAGGCGCGTCTGTTCATAGGACCACCTTCCTGCAAACGTTCAGACAACACCCATAGGTACTTCGTGTGGTTTGGGACATCGACTTGTGAATATTGCACTAGCCTGCGGTGATCGAGTGATTGCAGTGGCTAAATCACTGAGTAATATCACCCAGGATCAAACATTCACTGCACAGAGCTCAACATCTCCTCCGGAACACAGCAAGTGAAGAAGCGAATCAATGCTATCATTCAAAAGTCTGGGTGGGGCACCGTGGACGTGCTCGTGAATAAAGTAGGAATTCAGACCCCTGCATTTGTCGGGGAAGGCAGGTATGTCTTCGAAAGACACATCCAGATGGAGTTGATCCGAACGAGCACTATCGCACAACGCGGAATTGATGCAGTGTCAGTATCAGACAAACGTGCTTGGGACGCTCAACGTGACCACGGCGATCCTGCTTACATGCGCAAACTTAGGTCTTGCCATGGTCAAGTGACTTAAGTCAATGCCCAACGATGATACACCGTAACAGAGAAAAACGGGATGATCGTCATTGTGGGCAACTGAAGTGAGTGGAAACCGGAAGTCAAGGTGCAGCATTCCCACATCCTCTGAGCTGTTTTACATCTGACGCGTGATCGCGCGATAGGGAGCAGGTATGCAACGTTGAAACTGTTGTGAGGTTGGAATTGCTCGGCAGAGGTCTAAGCTAGGAACTATGAGAACCTCAGTAGATGTCAAGCTACTGATATTAAGAGCACTACCTAAGAGAACTATGGTAGGTTAGTATAGTAGTAAATGCCTATGAAAATAGGGCTTACC
>JBBPKJ010001343.1:0-11278 GCA_038089195.1 Brasilioporus rufonigricans | reverse complement strand
TTCTTTTCAGGCTGCCATTAGCTTGCTCTGAGTCTCCTTTTGCTTTTGCCAGCTTTCACATTCAACCTTATCTTGCTCTGCTGCCACAACGTGCTCATCAACAAGTGTTCAGAAGGCTTCACCTGTAAGTAACTTTGGTAAGCCATCAGCATTGAGCTTTCCTTTCTTTTGCTTCTTTTGTTTCTCTTCTTGTGCTAGCAGCTGTCCAGATAGGTGACCAACAAACATCCCTTGGAGTACAACTGTCGCCTGTGTGCCAATTAATGCATTTTTGTATGCTTTGACCTGAGCATATGAATTCCGTAATGCATCCTGATAAGCCTTCTCTGGTTCGTTTTCAGGTTCTCTTTCAAGTAACCTATTTTGACACTTGCGTGTTGGTGATAGGATAATCAGGGTGTATTCAGGAAGACAATGTGATGAGGTAAGGGGGGTTTTGTCAACAAGAAATGATGTTGAAGTGGTTTTGAGTGCAGAAACAGTTTCTCATACAGCCCCATGCCAATTCATGTGAGTTGACATAGCTGGCTGATGAATAGACAACTCAGATATGCTGCAGCCTGTACCAGATAGCTGGCTACTTGTTTCGGCTGAATTGGAGCCATTGGTAGGTGAAACAAGCAATTCAAATGGGCCTGGAGTGCTAAATGTCACTTGTGGCTGTGTTTCACCTTCATGAAACTGACGGATTAATGATGTCACAGCATGAACTGGACTAGGCTGGGGGAGCGGTAGACAATCCAATGACGATGTTTCCAAGCTAGGTGCCATCATCTCTTTTGTTACAGCATTTGGATTAAATGGCCACACTCCAGTCTTCTTGAAAGCAGTGCAAATTAGCTCGGATGTCAAAACTTTATGGTGAGTTTTCTCATAGATGGAGATAAATGTTTGCTTGGTGATCCCTTTTCCTATCTGGCTTTTAAACTTGTCTTGCTCTTCAGTCCAGCACTGCTTTAAAGGGCCAAAGATTACAACATCGAGTCCCTGATAAATGTGGGTTGTATGTGCAGGATAGCAAAGAACATGAATGTTGTGTTTATGGGCATAGTCCAGGAAATCCTTGGTGTAGTGGGAGTTGTGTCCATCGACAAGAAGAAGTCGAGTACGTCCATTTGCCTTATCTTGGGTTTTCTGATCAAAATCTCTGATCCACATTGCTCCAATGACACCATCAGTCCAACCCTTGTTAGAATGGGCAATGCTGAACCTAGGTGAGTCCATGTTGCTCTTATGAAGCTAAACTAGTGTACTCACGATGCATGCAAGGTATTATCTTGATGCCAGTTCAGTGAATATAACTGACCCTTGTAGATACAAGTAGGTGGTATTGTGCTTTCATCAGTGCAAATTGTGACCATCACAGTAATTGTCTCTTTATTTCCATCACGCTGCTGATATTGCATCTTTCGTCTTGCAGGTCCAATGACACGTTGTTTATGTCCAACACCAGGCTGAAAGCCTGTCTCGTCTGCTGCCCAAAGGCAATCCTCTTCAATGTTGTTATCATTCAATGTCTTCTTCAGTAGGCTACACCAAGCACGGTGGGTATTTTCATTGACTGCTTGGCCACGATTAGAGTCCAAAGAAGAGCTCCAATAGGTTTCCAGCTGCTCAACATGCCAGACAAGGAAACGGTTAGTTCAATTTTGTCCAACTCCATCTGGAAAGTTTGATCCTAGACAAGCTCATAAAATTGTGTTGACATGGAACTTTAGAGCCTCATGGGTGAGTGGAAACCCTCTTGCAGCAAGTTCAGTACAGTAAGCAACCATATTTTCTTCTTCTTCAGCTGTAAACCATCCATTAGTCTTTTCATTTGCTTGTTGACAGCTCCTTCCTCCAGCAAGGTGGTTCTTGAGTGTTACATGGTTGACATGAATGTTCTTCTGTTGCTTCTTCATCTCTTTCTCAGCTGCATGACACAATGCATGTAAACTTCAGCATTCCTTCTCTGGTTTCCCTTGGTCTTCCTCATGGAGTTTGATTGCATAATCCAATGCTTCTTCTTTGGCCAAGGCACATCTTCACTGTTTTTCTGCATCAGATTTTGATCAGCCAGGCATTGGCAGCTGGCTTGACTTGGATGTATAAATATTGGACGTGTCACATGGCATGTATTGTACCTTGTGCTTTGCTAGGACATGACATGCTGTAAGCTACGGCACTACCATTTATGGCATATCACTTCACTTCCCATCATTGATAGTCATTGCTTCACCTTGCTTCACCGGCATTGTTCTGGCTTGATTGGTAGCCCTTGATCTTGATGTTGTGTTAGCTCACAGTCTTAGTTGGACCTATGCAAATGTATCTTGTAGCTTTTCCTGTGTCAAGTTTACTTTCATGAACACCAAGCCATGCTTTATTGTAAATTTCGACAGAAAACATATATCATTTTGTCATCTAGATGGATGGAATGTCCCGAGAAGTACTATACATAATGCCAATGTCCTAAACCTTCATCCTAGTCAACTTTTTACTCGAATCGAACCTCATTTTCAAAGGCAGTAGGCATTTGTTTAAAGTGCCGGTGGATGACTGTACGAAAAGTGACTACTGTGTCCGACGAGGGGTAAAGGATCGTGAGCAAGGTACATAGGGTGGTGTTGAAGACTGAAGGTACGCGATACGGACAAATAGAAAGTCCATACGATGGTAGGTACGCGGGCAATGTGGCGCGTCGGGCCCTGCGCGCACCAGTTATTGACAGCGCGGGTCGCAATCGTGGCTGCGCGTGCGCTTGCTAATCCCGACACTATCGAACGATGTCTGTGGAGCGCGGAGAACCTTCTTGCCGCGTCTGAGAAATGGGGACTCCGGCCCGGTGAGGCCATGGGACGATGGTTCACCAAGCGGCGACGCAAGAAGACTTGAAAACGAACTTTTGAGGCCCCAAACTCGACCCACTCTTTCCACAACCCGTCGTGAGAGCCCTGCAGCAGGTGTAAAGCCTGACGTCCTACCCATGAGTATCTGACGGAATGACGGTTGGTAAGAATGATGAGATTCATTATTATGCTCTGGATCCCAATGATGATTCTTAGTGATCGCTTCGACGAGCCTTGTCCTGGATTCGGCTAGTCGAGGATGACCTGTAAAGGCGGTGATGCAAACGTGGTTGTCAAATTCCATCTCCAGCTTTTTGAGGCGGGGAGAGTTTCTATTCCACCAATTCTCCGTATTCTTTTCCTTTTCTAACCTGGTGATCACAACCGGAATGGAGAGCCTACGTGTGATGGAGCAAAACATTCTTTCGATGCCTCGATTGCCCTAGATCCACGAACGCAGTACATGAGGAGGTCGATATCCAGTCTGCGATGCCTTTCCTTGAGGAACTCTTCGAGGTGTTTTCCCGAACCTCCTCTGAAAAGTCTTCGCGGAAAGCTGCGGTCTGCACCGAGGCCACGGGTGTCCCATAGATTATACTTCACATCATCGAGGGTGGTCTCGCAACAGGTGCTAGTGTATGTACAAGGCCGAGAGTCATTGGAGACAGGAGCGAAAGGACCAGTCTTGAGGAGGTTTATAGCAGAACTCTTTTCTGATCCCGTTTCTCCGATGAAAATAATATCGTGCTGAATTAGAGGGTATTTCATAACTAAGCGTCAATGGACATGACACGAGATTTCAATCAAACCTTGAGGTATTACTATCAGGCGAATCTCCTGCAATCCGATCCTGTGAATAGTAGCTCTGCTGCGAGGAATCTGGAGTTTGATAACAGGGCTTGATGGCGTCGAACTCGCGCGAGAATGGGCTGTATGATAACTCCCGAATGTTGTCGAAGATGCTGCGATAGAAAGGCTAGACAGTGGTGCTGGGACATTGTCTTCCTAATCACTGTTGCTAGGATGACTCTGTACGCTGAACGATGATATCAGGTCGTTGTCCTTCGAATTGTTATCCCCAGGACGACTCGAGACGCTGGACGATGGCGATGGAAGGTCAAAGAGGTCGTGTCGGGACAGCGGAGGTGGATGTACACCCAGGAGTTGCTGGAGGGCGGACACTACATCTTCCACAAATGGTCTCTCTGGAATGGGTGACCAGTACCGTTCGATAAATGACCAATATCGATCATAAATCGGTCGCACGAGCGGCCGATTAGGCTTGCGACCTGGAGACAGACACAATATGACGGCAGCATCAAATTGAACTTCGACCACGAGTACTCTCCGGACAGCACCTGAGAAGGGAGTCGCGGATGGACCTGGTGCGAGGGAAATTATACAAGAACGTACCAGAAGAGCTATGTTTCCGAATGAGTAGATGTCGCTTTTACTGGTACGCTTCATTTGCTCTTCGCCAAGTAAGAAATGTTCGGGTGCAGCTCATCGTGAGGTGCGCGGTTTCGCAGTGGACATCTTGAGGTAAATAAACCCTGACGGAAGTTCAAACGTTCACTAGTCACTTAGCAAGGAAGCACATCCGAAATTGGACAGGCAAGCAATATTGTAATCGGGATCGACTAGCACGTTGTTTATCTCAGCTAACAAGGCAGATTAATCTATCTCTTGTAATATACGTTAGATAGGTCCCCATGAATCATGGAAAGCGAATGCACTGTCCAGGATCAACAATACGAGTCTGTTCGCAATGTCTAACAGCTAAAAAACGAGGAGACGTTAGACAACACCCTTGAACATGTTTGATTGGTTCTACTCACCAATTGTAAGCAGTGCGTAATCACGAGCTGATTATCATACACCTTCAAAAACGCGCGCAGTGTGCCATGTGGCATCCATAATGACACTAGGGACACGTTTCCCTGTTTCTCAAATCCGCATGTAGTCCCGAGAAAGGGAACAATGTTGCGATGACTGAGCCGCCTCCAGATCCCGAACTCTTAGCGTATCATCTATAATATCAAGCTTCTGGCATCTGAAACGAATCGTGGGTGAGTGAGGCGAACGAGACGCACACGAGCCGCCTTTTCCTCATCACATTTGCCTTCCGAGTTATCAATTGAGAAACTGAATCGAAAAGCCGCAACTTATGTAATGTG
Organism: Brasilioporus rufonigricans; assembly: GCA_038089195.1. Lineage (NCBI taxonomy): Eukaryota > Fungi > Basidiomycota > Agaricomycetes > Boletales > Boletaceae > Brasilioporus > Brasilioporus rufonigricans. The sequence goes on along the minus strand of JBBPKJ010001343.1, from coordinate 6,270 downwards.
GACGGGCAGGTCAAGAGGAGAGCCGTGAGGACAAAAACAATGCTCAGATCTCCTTGATGCCATCGTCACTCGTGTATCTGCACCGATAGACGTCTGCAAAACCGCCTGCCTTGCAGTACTGCCAACCGTCCGAGCGAATGATCTTGCTACTCAGGTTGGAAATGGTCATCGACGAGAGGTTGGGTGGTTCGGGGCTTCACACTTCCCTGTCAGCGACTGGAGGGTTAGTACGAAGACAAGACGGCATACTCTTCAAGCGAGGACATACTAGGTGACTCGTGTGAAATGGAGAAGTGGTATGCAGGAAGTAGTAAGTAATTCGCACGATGTTAGATGGTTAGTCAATTGGCTAGTCAAGTTTTCAAGCGTCACGCGTCAAGCCTCGGTTATGTAATTTCAACGATACACCGACCTTCACGAGGAATGGTTGCCCGTAACTTAATACGCTATCTATTCCCCCTCAAACTCTCACCTCCATTTCCGTTGACCATGTGGTTTCCTTGCGTGATGGCACTGTGGAGTCTTCTCCCCTCAACCCTCGAGATACGCTGCCTTACGCCCGGCCTCATGCTACCCACTCCCTGCCATCCCAACGCTCCATACAGGATCTTTCCGCAGGTATTTCTCCCTTGATCTCGTTCTTATCTCGTTCTTGTTCTACTGTCAACGAAACCCTCCCTTTCACGACCGGTACGGATCTCAAATGTCAGAGAGACGCATCAAATCTCAACCCCCTTCAGAACTTTCTCATGACCTCGGTCAATATCGTCTTATTCGGAGAGACAGGCGTGGGCAAGAGCTCCGTGATCAATCTAATTGCGGGCCACCAAGTCGCGAGCGTCTCTCCTGACGCCGACGGACGCACCCTCTCCTCCAAGCGGCACAGCTTCTCCGTGGGCGGCCGTGCGTTCCACATCTGGGACACCGCAGGGCTTGAGCAGCCCGATATAGGCACGGTCGGGTACATGGCCGCCATCGAAGCCGCGCTCGTGCTCATCCAACAACTCGCGCAGCAAGGCGGCGTCGATCTCCTCCTGTTCTGCATGCGCGGCAACCGCCTGACCGCGACGACGCAGAGCAACTACCGACTTTTCTACGAGGTGCTGTGTCGCTCGCGCGTCCCGATCGCGCTCGTAGTGACCCACCTCGAGCGGGAGGTACCGAACATGGAGGCGTGGTGGACGCGCAACCTGCCCAGTCTCGAGCGGTACGGGATTAGGCCGGCAGGACACGCATGCGTCACGGGACTGCCGGCGCATAGTAAGTATGCGGAGGCGAGGACAAACATAGAACGGATGCTACGCGGGTGCGACGGGCGGGGCAGGTACGTGATGCCAGCGGACTCGTGGTTCATCGAGTTTCTGCGGTTGTTTGGGTTATTTGCGCCCCCAAAGAAGGCATTGAAGAAGAAAGAGCTGTTCAAGGTTCTCACGAAGCGGTGTAAGCTGAATCCGAAGATTGCGCAGGAGCTGGCAGAGAGGTTGGCGATGGCTCGAGAGTGAAGGCGATATCCTAGACCGTCGGTGTTGGCATTTGTTTTCTGGATGACCTGACTGTGCGCTTTAGGCTTCGTAGTGTATGAGACGATGCAGTGTTCGTCGTTGTATTCACATATGCTTACTGTACTTGAACTTAGACTCGTCTGCACCAAATTTGAGACATTTACCTCCCCGTCGTCCGACCAACCTTCTCTCCCTTTTCCTTCCATGGAGCCGATCACGTGGGTCGTCCCGTCGGCGTGCACGGCCACACTCCTGGTTGGTTGCCACTCTCGACTCGCACGAGCGCTTGTATGACGTCGCGACTGGCAAGTCCTTGAACGCGTTCACGGGGCATGCCCACACGCCTTGCCGGTGTCGTGCCTGTTCCGGGCATGGGGAAGCGAGCGTCGTCACCCGTGCCAACTACCAATTGACTCGCAGTTGATGGCACACGGGGAAATACGCCTTTGCGGGCTGCCTGGTTTGGGCTGCTTTCTCGGTGCACATGAGTCGAGTGTCCTCGGCTCGGGCCTTCACAAGTAACACCTTTCTCTTTGCGAGTCTGCCAGCTGCGCCGCTAGGTCTTGAGCGGAACTGGTGGCAGCGGATGCAAGAATATTGGCATCGACAGGCGGAGGGGGTGCGGAGGTTGAGACGGGCACGGATGTGGGAACCGAAACGAGCGCGAGAGTGGGGCTTGGGGGTGCACACGCACAGAAGGTGGAAGGGAGCTGGGATGAGGCACTGTCGTAGGGTACTCGAGAACCCGACCGGGATCAATCAATCAAGAGGGGTGGCGGGAGTAGGACCTGGAGGAGGTGAGTATACAGAGAGAGGGAAGGGAGTGAGACAAGACAAGGTTGATGCATCGAGGATTTCGGGTGCTAGCAGTTGCCTAGCACAAGTACATCGCTGGGGTTGGCGAGGCGCTGAAGTTTCGACTCTTTGTTTGAGAAATGGGATGTTAGATATGATTAAAAAAACGAATGAGCTTCGTACTGTGATGGTACTTGGGTCTGGATTGCTAGACGTTGTACGCTCTAGATAGCTGGGCGAAACAACCGCATTACACCGACCGTCACGGGGTCGTTCCTTATTTTGGGTCACAGCCGATTGAAGGCTTCGAGGTCGAGTTGCAGTCCTGGGTCAGAATACATACTATGCTGGTGCACCGAGTTAGGGAGGGTTTGCCACCAATGTTGGCTCGATTCTTTATTGCTATATGTCGTCAGTCTATAGCAGTCACGTATAAAACAAGGGGCTTACTCGACTCAGGACTGCTAGGCATGGTCAGGAGGATGGGAAAACACTCGGAATACGATAGCCCTTCATATAGTGATACATATTTGGTACAAGCACGATACAAAATTAGAGGCAGCCCCGCGGAGTTCCTGTCTCTCCGTGATCGACGCTGTGATCGGCGTTGCCTCTCTGCTACATACACTACTTCCAGGTCCTTCCATTGGTTGCTAGTCGACCTTTATCAGGTGGCACTCAAGCTCTCTTGACTGATGCTGGTCTGATTGCTGAGCGCTGTCAATGGACCTTCGGTGTTCCTATCTTCTATACTGCTCTCCCAGCCTGAGGTATAATTCGCAGTAGTAAAACGTGTATGGGGCTATTCACGTTATTATCTGACTCCGAATACCTTCGCTGACGAGGAGACGTCCAACTACAATTGGTGATCATCTGTGAGCATATTGATTCAATATCATGATGTTGGTCAGTCACTCGGACCCCTACATCGGAAAGATCCGTAAGCCGTCGAAATTCTGCCGACCGCATTTTTCAAGTTCATTCGACCCATCGTGCCAGTGCAGATATGGTATGTGGCGACGAAACCAAACGGGTGTGACCACGGTCGACGTAGGTGGCGATTCGTCTCACGCTAGATGGTGGCTGAAGCTTTGTCGTGCGTTTCTGCAACCGCGGAATCTTCCGCCAGTGTACATAACGAATCGATCAGTTAGACGGAGCACGGCCATCTGAGCGAGACAGGGAAGGTGATTACTGCGAGCGCGGACAAGATAGTCAAAGTGTGGTGACAAACATAGAACATCAACATTACCCATTCATAGGTCCGGAAGGAAACAAGAAGATCGTAGAAATACAACACGAAAGAAGTATCAATGACCAAGACTATCCATAACAGCTTTGATCGTTGTGAGCATGCCCCTCATAGCAATAGATTCCCTCTGATCTTGTCGCTGCCGAGCAGCAGCACCGGTGCTCTCCCGGCCCGAGAGGGGTCGGCTTTCCAATACAACCTCGTCATTGAATAGGTCCAAGCGAATAGCCTCGTTAACGGAGCGAGCCGTATGCTCACTTTCATCAATTGCTCAGCAACCTTGTCCCGCTAAGTCAGATAGTGAACAGCGGAGGATTCCAAAACGTGGTTCTTACTCAAGATGCACTAGCACCTCTCGGAATCATCTCATCGGGGAGCATGGACGCTCAATCCGCTGTGACTACATGGTATGCTGGAGTAGTGTTCGACCTTGTATCGTCAAGGTTCACTTAGCCAAGGTTCACTTAGCAGAAGGAATCCCGTGAACTGGTATTAGGTTCTGTGGTGGCACGTTAACCAAATGCATGTTGTGACGGATTACGATCTTGGCCTTCTTTTTCCAGATCTTTCCTGAGCGGTTCAGTCAATGACTGCATCCTTCTCGCCCTCCGGCACTGGCAAAGCACCCAGTTCGTCGCCTCCGTCAGTGCAAGCCTCTACCCTATTTTCCACCCGCGCTGGAAACTCGACACGCAGCTTAAATATAATGTTGCCCGCATCAAGCGCCAGATTGCGAAGTTGTCACGATGACTTCTTTTTCCGGTGCAGCCTTGCTTTTCCATTCATTCTTTTGCCTGTGCATCACGGTCAAACCCCTTTTGTATAGCATACTTGATTGGTTTTGCTTGGCACGACAAACAGGCGTTACCGAAGCCTGGTTGTTGGCCTTGCTTGTCCTACGAGGCGTTTAATCGTTTATTCTTCGCGCGAGCCGCCGAGTGACACTTTGCAACGCATCAGGTAGACCTTACCCAATCCTGTCTTGCACTGATTCTGACACACGTAATAAATATACAAGTCTCAGGTTTCGTCATTCTTGGGACAGGTATCAGTTACGGTATCCGTGGAGAATAAACTGTCTTTGGGGACCCGATATGACAAATCGGGGCATGACCAGCCTCGGGTAGCCCACTTGGTGGACATCCATCGATGAAAATGCCAGCGAGCCTCATGGCGAACCATGAGGCGCTGGCGCTCGTTGAATGCCCTTAGGACCCCTCTATCCAACCTCCTGCATCCAAGCCTCCATCCAGGACCTCCTGCAGAAACCGGGGTTCTTTTACTCTTTGCTTGACAACGTCTTCAGATCTGTTCATCGATAGCCAACTTATTGTCAATGGTACATCACCTATTCCTCGGAATTGTTGTAGGCTTCGCTGTTGAATCTGCCAATTGTGTTGCTCTCATTCTAGATGAAGTTCAAATTGACGAGTCCCCTGTCATTTCGTCAGACAAGAACCCTTCACCGTTCCTCCTCCTTTGACTTGCTCGCTGGGAGCGGTGTAGCCCAGAGCGACCATGGGGCTGGTAATACTTGGCTGAACGACCATCTTTGGATAGTTCTCACAAGTGTTTTATGCAGGAAATACACAGTCTCGCGGGAATCCATCCCAGCCAGCGCAGCCTCACAGCATCAACGTTGTCCTTGTCGGCGAAGCTGGTGTCGGGAAAAGTTCTGTCATCAACCTCATCGCTCGCAAAGAAGTTGCAAAGGTTTCATCGGACGTTCATGTTTACACAATGCAGTCTACTCGCTACGATATCTCCTTCGACAACATGAACTTTGCCATCTTCGATACCATCGGCCTCGAAGGTCCAGAAATGGGGGTCAACGACTATCTCAAAGCCATTGACAAGGCGTACGAGCTCATCGTGAAGCTTGGAGCTGCTGGCGGCGTCCATCTTTTGTTGTTCTGCATGCGCGGGGGCAGACTGACGGTGACTACGCGGAACAACTACCGGTTGTTCTCTGAGTGTCTCTGTAACACAAAGGTACCTATAGCGCTCGTTTTCACTTGCCTCGAGAGGGAAGTGGAGATGGAGGATTGGTGGGAAAGAAACAAGGGCCATTTGGAGAACCACGGCATAAAGAGCAATGGTCATGCTTGTATTACAGCAGTCCAAGACGAAACTCCGGAAGACCACAAGTATAGGGAGTCGCAGACGATAATACGCGAGCTTTTGAAAAGGTACCCGCTCAAAAACGATGGCTTCTTGCCAGAACAACACTCTTGGTTAGCGGAGCTTGGGAGGGGGACGAAGAGTTTCATCGAAAAGCAGAAGGACCCGAAACGGAAGGATGTTATGAAGGTATTGACGCATCGTTGTAAACTGGACCCAGAGACTGCGAGAAAGATTGCAGACACGATGGAGAGAGATGACACAGATAAAACGGAGAACTGGGAAGTGGGACTGGCCAAGGAGTTATGAAGGATGAGGGTGCGAGTGCGAAGAAGAATACAGTCATAATTGAACTTCATAGTACCGATGTGCTGGAGGGAAAGGCTCCCTTCAACGATACGTTCCTCTGATTCTTCGAGGCAAGTTATTTATATCAGTCCCTAGTCTTGACTAGTACGTTGTGTACCATATATATTGTTGATGTAAGCAAGCCGAATATAGGAGAGGATGTTGAGTCACTCAACTAATACATGTGATACATGATCGATGCACGCTCAGTAAGCGATGAGCAAAGAGCTCCAATAATTGAATACGAGTACA
>JBBPKJ010001342.1:0-11281 GCA_038089195.1 Brasilioporus rufonigricans | reverse complement strand
CGACCCAGGGGGCCACTATGCCCATGCAGAGCCGACAAACGGCGCAGAGGAGTCAAACGAACCGGTAGACCGCACGGATGAGATGGTCGAGTCGGATAGTGGCGAGGACCCACGAACGGAGCCAGAAGTCGATGAAGACATACCTGGGCATGGGCAGGAGAATGCCCAGTGCCAAATGAAGCATCCGGACGACCATACGGACGGTGACGACGAAGACCGTCGACCAAACCTAGTCGGCGAGACGCCAGATTGCACAGATGCGACAGACGAGTTGGCGGGCAACAATGGCGATACGGATGATGCCGAGGGGCGCCCAGAGGACTTGGGAGGCGCTAGAGACGGTCGACGAAGCAGCAACGACGGCGCAACGAACGGCGCCAGCAGCGAGTTATGTCAACTCGAGCCGCAGTCGTTAGCTACGAGGCGGACGAGTCAGCGTCCAAACCGACCAGAAAATGTCATAAGGGACTTACCAGAACCACCTCAACCGCCAGACGATGCTGCAGACGCCGCGAACCAGATGAGAAAACCCCCCAGCGTCGAGCTCGAAGGGGAGAGAGGAAGATCGGCGAGCGTCGACGAGGCGCCTACCAACGTCGAAGCAGACGCGTCAGGAGCGTCTGGGCATGCCGAGGACGCCAGGAACCTGCCAAAGGACCTATGGAACGCGTCGGGACTCATCAGAGGCCGGGTAGAGCGACCAGATAAAAGGGACTCACCAGAGGAGGCCCAGGTCGAGCAGAACGACCCGGGAAGCGAAGCGGACGCGTCAGCGATGTTCAGACGCGACGAGGACGCCAGGGACAGGCTGAAGAGGCCACGGTATGTGTCAGAACGCGAATGCGAATACTTGGAGCGCCAGGAGGAAGAAGACTCACCTTGGAGAGCTCAAGACGAGCAGGACGATCTGGGAGAGAAGCGGTCGCATGCAGGGACCAAAGAATGTACCAGGAACATCCAAGACACGATAGGAACGACACCGGCGACAATGAACGCGCCAGGTCGAGATAGAGGGCCAGGAGGCCATATAGGCGAGCGAGGTCGATCGGGAGACGTCCAGGGCAGATGGGAGCGCCAAAGCGTTGGCAATGGCAACGGAATTGATGGAAGACGACAAGGAATCGGCGGCGTAACGAGTGTCGCACGCTGCGACTCGAAACGAGTCGAAACGCAGACGCTAGCTGACAACCAGACGAGTCAGCACGAATGGCGCAAGCGCAAGACGGACGGCATACCTAGGCCATCCAATCCACCCCCACATCATATTAGACGACCTACCGAACACCCAGACCCACCACGTCGCCGAGGACGTATGAAAACGCGACCTAGAGAGGTTAGGAGCAACAGCTGGACTTACCCAGCGATTGGACCGCGTTAAGGCCATATCGGGCGAATCGGACGCGTTGTATGCAATGTATATGAACTATAGAAGATGGGTCAGCATCCAGGGAGCACGAAACGCGAGCGCAACGCACCTGAAGTCGATCGAGGACACCGCGCGCACAGCAGCAAGAGCACTGCAATAGCGGAGTCGCGACTTACCATATCGGGTAATCGCTCGAGCGCAGCGTTGTGAATGCTCGACGGACATGAAAGGGACACGAAACATATTGTTTATGGGTAATTCTACTCAGGTATTCACACTCTTATTATTTCCCTCTTTGTTTTGGGCAAGCATTCACCTTGCCAGGGTTTCAGCTTGAGGGGGAGTGTTGGAATTATTGATTACCCACGCTTGTTCGCTTACATAAGCTAATAGTTACATTGGACTAGTAGCTACCTTAGGATACTTAGTGACTACAAGTATCCTGCAGGTTAGTACTACATTACCTATCTAATACAACAGTGACTACAAGTATCCTGCAGTCTAACAGGATAACTCTAACATTACCCCCTTTATAGGCTTGAAATCCTGATTTAAGATGTCTAAGCTCCTCTATCTAGCCCATTGACATCTCTATTTAAGACCACATCATCATCATTGTCCCAGTTGTAGCAATTGCCAATGACATGTCCAAGGTTGTCATAGACTGCACATTACCTGTGGGGGCAGTAGCAATCTGAATGGTCCCACCAAAGGCAGAGAAAGCAGAAGTGATGATTAAGAAGGAGGCACAGAGGGTGAAGATAAGGAACCAGAGGAGGCTGGTGACAGGGATCATTGGAGGTTCCTGGTTGTCTTGTACTCATCTAATAGTTCCTGGATGTTGGTAGGGTTTGATTCTGGCTCCCAAGTGTTCTCTGATTGGGCATAACCTAGCCATTTGATAAGGTATTTCTGTCATCTTCCTATTCCATAGCAAGCAAGGATTGCCTCAACTTCATATTGTTCTTTGTTGTTGACAATGTCTGGCAGGGAGGAGGGGAAGTTAGGGCCATGTTCAAGGGTGGTTTGATAAGTGAAGAGTTTAGAAGCATGGAACATGTCATGGCACTTCCAGGATGGAGGGTGTTTCAATCAAAAAGCAAGATTGAAGAGGACTTTGACAACCTCTAAGTGTCCTCCTCTTTTTTGGAATAACTTCTTGGACAGATATGGAATATGGAGGTTGGTGGCCTCAAGCCAAACCTTGTTCCCTACTTTCCATGGGCAGAAGATGGAGGAGATGTGCTTTTTCATCATCTGTTGTATCTTCTGATGCACAGCACAGACTTCATCTTGTGCCATGGTGATGAGCAAGAGGCAGGTTTCTAGGACTAGGAGGAACATCTTTTCCATTGGAGGATAAGCACAGAGTTGATAACCCATCATGAGTAGAAATGGAGATTGATGAGTGGAAGAGTGGGTAGTGAAGTTATGAGAGAATTTTGCCATGAGAAGAAGATCTATCCATTGATGTGGTTGTTATTGGCAGAAGATATGGAGGTAGGTGTCTCATTCCTGGTTGACATGTTCAGTCTTCTCATCAGTTTGAGAATGGTAGACAAAGGAGAGTTTGATGTTATAGGAGAGGAGGTGAGCAAGTTCTCTGGCAAAGGCAAAGGCAAATTGAAATCTCCTGTTGGAGATGCAGATGTCATGTAGTCCAAAGCAAGAAAAAACATTCATAAAGAAGATATTTGCAGTGCCAGTGGCATCAATGTTTTTGGAGCAAGGGAGAAAAATTATCCCCTTTATAAGGCCATGGTCAACCATGACCAGAACAGAGTCCAGGTTCCACACAGGAGAGTCCTGAGATGAGGTCAATGGAAATCTGTTGGAAGGGGCAAGTAGCAAAGGATGGTAGCAAAGACAAGGGAGGGGCAATGGGATGGATATTGATCTTATTTGCCTAGCAGACAGCATATCTTGCAATATAACAACATATATAGGTCCTGATGCCAGGCCACCAATAGTCCTGCTGCAGACATTGCTGGATGCAGAAGATGTCTTCATGTCCTCCAGCAGAAGAAAAGTAGAGGGAGGAGATCAGATCATGGCAGGCAAGTTCAGGAACATAAAGACAATTTTTGAAGTAGAGATTCTGGCCATCATATAGCCAATCAGAGGTGGAGGAGTTGTGGAAGAGGGGGGTAGACAAGGAGGCTGCTTCAATGGTGCAGCTGACATGAGGATCTAAGGCAGAGGAACAGGCCAATTTAGAACAGAGAAAAAGGTCAAAAGCAGTTATAACCAAGTGTTCAGGAATGATGGAGGATGAGATATTGTCCAGGAAGGTGTCCACTTCATTCTTGTGAGAGAGGATGTCAGCTGGGGCCATCTTTGATCCAGGGATGATATCCTAGATGATATTGAAGTCCTGAAGGAAGATACTCCACCTGGCTTGACAATGAGACAACTTTTTTGGGGCATGCATGTAGGAGAGGTTCTTGTGGTTATCAATGACTATGACAGGATGTTCAGTTTCCTGCAGAAAGTGGCACCATTTATCCAAGGCAAGGATGGTGGCAAGGAGTTCACAATCATAAATGTCATAGTTTTGCTCTGCAGATCCCAGGGTCTGAGAAATAGGCACAGGTGTGGAGTTCACCATTGGTGTCTGGCTACATCAATACAGCACCCACTGCAGTGAGAGAAGCATCTGACATCAGGGTAAATGGCTTGGAGATATTGGAAAGAAGAAGGACTGGGGCAGCAATGAAGATCTTTTGAAGGGAATGAAATGTGGATTCTTGGTCAGGTCCCCACACCCAGGGTTGCTTGGCTTGGGTAAGGAGGTGGAGGGGAGCAGCAATGGTCAAAAAGTTGGGGATGAACTTGTACTAGAAGTTATAGAGGCCAATGAACATGTGGACTCCTTTAACATTGGAGGGGGGATTCCATTTGGTGATGGCAGAGAGTTTGATAGAATCCATTTTGGCATTTCCACTGCCAATATTTATCCCTAGGTATTTCACTTCTGGAACATCAAAGGTGCACTTGGATTGCTTTAGGGAGAGATAAAGGTCACATAGTCATTCCAAGACTCATTTTGTGTGGATATGATGCACAAAAAGGTCAGAGGAGTGGATGAGGATATCATCCATATAGATCACTAGCCACCCTTCAGCAATGAGATCTCTGAAGGAGTGGTTCATAAATGCTTGGAACATGGCTGAGGAGTTATACAGTGGCTCAAAAAACTGTCCCAATGTTTGCATGTTTTGTACTAAATCTGATGGTGTTCAATAACACCTGATTATTATCCAATACTATTAGTGGATGAAATGTAGTATTTGCTCTTGGGCTTCTACCAATCCAAGATTCAAATTATTTGGTTATGTTTTGGTGAAATGGTAGCCATATCAAAATGATAACTCATTGGGACAGTTTTTTGACTTTATACAAAAGATGGTATTTAGTACTTGGTATGACCTCTTTTGGCCTTGATAACTGCTTGAATCCTTCTAGGCATGCTTTATATCCATTTCTGACACTCCTCTACAGAGATTCTTCCCCACTCTACTACCACCATATCCTATAATTCATGAACTCCTGTAGATGCTCTTTTATAATCTGAACAGTGTCTTTTCAAGTGACCCCAAGTGTGTTCAATGGGATTGAGGTCTGGAGATTGAGCAGGCCAATCCAAAAGCTTGATATCTTGCTCCTCAAACCATATTTGAGCTCTTCTAGCAGTATGCTTGGGATCATTATCCTGCTAAAAGATGATTTCATCTGCAGGAATTCCAAAATCCTCCATGGTCTGCAACAATCCTTCCTCCAAAGTTTTCACATACTGTTCAGCATCCATCCTTCCCTCAACCTCACTCAAAACTCCCACACCATTCCATCCAATACAGCCCCATACCATAAGTGATCCTCTTCCAAACTTGACTAGACCTTTGATCTCTTTGGAAGTTATCTCTTTTTCTTTCTTTTTTCACACATAGTCTTGTCCATCTGATCCAATCCTGTTGATTTTAGTCTCATCTAACCAAATCACCCTCTTCCAGTCCTCCACAGTCCAATGCTGGTATTTCAAAGCAAAGGCCCTTCTTTTTTTTTTCTATGAGTAGTAGAAAGAAGAGGTTTTTTCTTCTTCACCACAGCCTTTAGAGAGGCTTCCCTAAGGACATTTCTAACTATTTGTGGGCAGACAGGAGTGCTGACAATGCAATTGATGAAACAAGTGGCCTAAACTGCATTATTGGCCTTTCCAGTAAGAATCTGCTGAACAATAGCATGTTTATTGGTGGAAAACAGTTTTGAAAAATGACCACCATGATGGTTTTTTTTCTTTGGTTGGATTTCCTAAAGGACCCTAGCCACAGTAGATATTCCTAGACCAGTTTTTGATGCAATTTTTCTATAGGAAAGATTGAGAGAAGCAAGAGAGATAATGTTATCTCTTTAAGCAGCAAAAAGGTATTTCATGATAAGAATAAGGAAATTTATTTGTGATGGTAGGGTTTATATATACTAGAAGCTAATTAATGATATAAGGGTAATATAATATATTACTTACCTAATATATGTAATCATATTACAGTACACCAGGGTCCAATATATGTAATGAAAATTCCAAGTCAAAAAACTATTCCAATGAGTTGTCATTTTGATATGGCTACTATTTCACCAAAACATAACCAAATAATTTGAATCTTGGGTCAGTAGAAACCCAAAAGCAAGTACTACATTTCATACACTCATAGTATAGGATAATAATTGAACACCATTACATTTAATGCACAACATGCAAACTTTAGGACAGTTTTTTGAGCCACTGTATAGGCCAAAAAACATGACAGTAGGCTTGGATAGTGCCAGAGGAGTGATGAAGGTGGCTTTCCAGGTATCTTCTGGTTGAATGCAGATGTTGTTATATTTCCACAACACATCAAACTTGGTAAAGATGGTCAAGTTCTTCAATTTGTCAACAAGATCAAAGATAAGGAAGAGGAGGTATGCATTTTCAACTGTATGTTCATTTAAGTATCAATAATCCTGGCAGGGATGGAGGGAGCCATCTTTCTTAGGAACAAAGAAGAAGGGGGATGCTTGAATGGATTTAGAGGATATGATGCAATCTGTCTTCAGGTGCTCCTCAATGAATGCCTTACAGGCTTCTTGTTCTTTGTAATGTTGAAGAGCACTTCAATGCTCAAGACAATACCTCTTGAACTCCAGGAGGTACTCACAAAGAGACATAATGTCTGGGGAGCAAGAATCTTGACAGGAGATCATACTGAGTGAGCAAAGTGGTGCATTGATTAAACATAGAACTAGCTAAGGGTACACGGCATGTCTAGCTAGTTCTTATATGACTCAAGAATGTTTTGGGAAATAAATAGAGGACAACAAGGAGAAACATACATGTCACCACTCCATAGACCATGCTGATATAAGATGATGAGCTGAGCAAGAAGACTGGAATCAAACCAACAAGAGAAGAGCTTAGTCATGGGATGAGAAGGAGCATACAACGTTGTAATAGAAACATTGTAGGAGGGATGAGTCCACTTAGAAAAAAGGGGTGACAAAGATGTCATCTGGATATACTGCAAGGAGGGAAGAGAAAAAGCTGCAATGAGAAAAAGAGACAAGGTGATTACATTGGAAGCAGATGAGGAGTAAATGAGGATGAAGGCAGATTATTGTAACATTCTTGAGGGTTTAAAGGATACATTTTGGTGACTTGGGGTGAGATGAAGTTCTTCAGTTCTATGGTGTGGTCAAAAGAGCAAGGTGGTGGTAAGAGATCATGGGTTTTCTTAGCAAAGACATCAGAAAATGGAGAGAAAACTTCAGGGAGGGTCTTTGGGTCTATTTCAGCTTGACTAGCAATCTCAGTGGAGAGGGTTATTTTGCAGATATATTTCCAATTTGGCCAGGCCTCTCTCATCTTTAATTGAAAGGAGATCTTCTTGTCAAGGTTGATACCAAGCCATCACAGGAGATACCAGGTGGGAACTGTGTCAAAGATCTTTCAAGGGGGGTGAGGAGAGTCTGGAAGAGAGAGGGTTCCCATCACCCAATCTACTTTATGGTTTTAGGTTTGCAGCCAAGGCATCCCTAGGATCACTTGGAATCTTCCACAGCTGACAACCATGAGGTCCAAGGTTTCTTCATGGTCTGAGAAGAAGAGAATAACAAAGGCTTTCTTTGTAATGGAACCTAGATGATTTTCTTTCCCATCTATGTTGTACACTTTAATGGGTTTCAGAAGGAACTTGGTGGGCAAGAAGAGGCATTGGACAAGAGATTGGTCAATAAAGTTCCTGGTGGCCCCACGGTCAATGAGGGTGGAAGTGTTGACAGTTTTTGCTCCATGAAAGACAGATAAACAGACTTATATTGTTCTCTCAGATGGTTGGGCTAAAAGTACAGAAGCTAAGCAGTGAGAAAGGGGAGATGTCAAGACATCCTTCCTCTTTAAAAATCTTTGTCCTCTGCTAAGGTGGTGGTCTGAACTTCTTTGTTTCCTTTGACCTCATCATCAAAACAGGCATGGAGAACTTGTAAAATTTGCTGGGAGACCTTTCCCTTGGTTTTCAGGCTGTGCACATATTGTGCCAATTTGGATGATTGAGTGATTTCTACAGTTTGGATCCTGGAGGTGAAGTGAGAGGGAGAAGGAGGGTGTCTGCCATGGTTTTGGTTTGGGTAGTTGTTATGGTTACAGATTGAACATCCTAGTTTCTTGCAAATAAAACAAAGGTGGTCATGTAGGCAGTGAGCTTTCTCTACTGGGGAGAGTTGGAGGGCATCTATATCCATGGCATTTGAGTTTTGGGCACAAGAGGAAGAAGAGGAAAATGGAAGACATCCATCTTCTTTCAAGAAATTGTTGCTCATCTCAAGATGTTCTTGGAACTTCTTCACATCTTTGATCCACTCTTCATATGTAATTGGAAGGTCCTTCTTGGAGAAGATCAACTGGTGAAGAGGGGGGTACAATCCATGGGTGAACTTCTGACAAATGACTGAGGGTTTGGAAAGTTGGGATTGCAATACTGCATTAGAGAACTCTTGGACATAGTTCTGGAGTCCATAGTCCTTGACAACCCATTTGTCATAGGACTCTTTGGTAATGTTTTGGTGGAGGGTGTCTAGGATGCATCTAGTATCTCCCTTGAGATCATAAGGGATGAAAATGGAAGTGAAATTGTCAACAATCTTGTCAAAGGTCTTGTCTTCTTTCTCAATGGTGGAGTTTTGCAACATGCTATACCATTTTTCAGTGAAGTGGATGCCTTATCCTTCACCCATCTTATTCAAGAGGGTGTAGACTTTGGGAATGTCAAAGGTGAAGACCATATGGTGGGCATCAAAGTGTCCTTTCATGGCATTGATCCACAATGAAGCATCCTTGGAATTCCCAGAGAAATCAGATGGGAGGGTGGACTTCAATTCAATGTATTTGGGGGTGGCAGTCATGGTATTTGGGGAAAGGGTGCAAGGAGAAGAGGCAACTTGGATGGGCAAGGGAGGTCTGGACAGAATGATGATGGCTTGATATCCTTATGGAATGGAAGGGGCAGGGGGGAGTTTGTCTACTTCAATGTCAGAGAATTCTTCTTCCTCCTGGGCATGGTCTGAGGAGATGGCAATCTCTTGGCAGGCAATGTGGGCTCTGAGGGCTCTCTTGGCAGTGGTGGAAGGAGGGAAGTGGCTTGGATTGCAGGAGGAACCAGTAATCCTCCTTCTGGAGTTTGGTTGGTTGGCTATGGTGACTTACTCTTCAAGAAGAGAGTTGGAGAGATGAGCTAGTTCTTTTGTAATGTTTGAGTCACACTACCAGTGCTCAACTTACACTGTTCCTGTACTCTTGATCCTGGAAGGTACTTACAAAGAGATACAACATCCAAGGAAAAGGTTTCACTGAGGAGGAGACAATAAGGAGAGCAAAGTAGTACAATTGACAACATAGAACTAGCTAGAGAGTACATGGAGTGGACTAGCTAGTTTATAAGTCCAAATACAAGTGGAGACAAATGGAAACAATCAAGAGTAAATAGGGATCTGCCACCACACAGACCAAGATGAATAAGAGAGCTGAGCTAAGCAGGAATGCATGACTCAAACATGCAAAGGTAAGTGCTTAGTCAACAATGGAGAGATCAGAACACACAATGTTATAAGAGAAATGTTGTAGGAGGTGAATGTCAAAAGGAGAGTCAGTTGAAAGAATATACCATAATGTCATCAGGGTAGAAGATCACTAGGAAGTAGAAGAACAAAGTAAATGCTATAGGAAAAGTGTGATCATGGCAAAAGATGATAAGAAAGAGACCACCCTGAAGGTGGATAACTGTAACAAAAATTGGTTGGTCCTCTGGAGGTCACCAAAATACTGTCCAACCTCACATTCCAACTAAAAATTCCTTCTTCTTGGAAGTGTCACATCATGTTCCATGCTTCCATACTCTTCTTCTATTATATCATCCCAGAACATGGTCCAAATTTCCTGTCTTCTTTCCCAGACATCATCAATAATAAAAAACAATACAAAGTCAAGGTCATCTTTGCCCATCATGAAATAGGTAAATGAAGAAGGTACCTGATCAAATGAAAAGATAACATCCCACCAAAGAACACATTGAAACCAGAATCTAACCTTATTAATATTCAGGAACTACTTGAGGAGTACAAGGAAATCCAAAACCTAAAATAAACCACTTCACCTCTGTTCTCTGACTTCTTATCCTCTTTATCTTAGGAGCTGTACGCCTTGTCGCGGCAAAGACCTAAGAATGACAATCAGACTTGCACTCTGAAGTGTTTACCGGACTCATGCCGACTGTTGTGAATCATCCATCATATCTGTAGTATGATACGTCCAACTTGGGGGAAAGACGTACGAGACGTATGGCGATTGAACATATCCCGTTTTCGCTGATATTGTTTATGAGTAGGACGGCCCCACTTTGATGGTGTTAGAGTAGCAAGCACGCGCGCAGCCACGACCGCGACCGGCCCGACCAATGACCGGTGCGCGCGTGAGCCGACGCGCTACATTCCTCGCGCACTGTACATCGTATGGTAAACACTAGTACTTCTGTAGTTCCGTTGACCTCCTTCAGATGACACGACATCACAACATAGATCCAAATAGCAAGCTGCCGGTCGACGCATTTTTGTTCTCGGAACGATTTTCTGACGACCAGCCACCAACTTCGAGGCTAAACCGTCGATCGACGGATTCGTGGGTTATGCAGACCACATTCTAGTCTTCAGTTGGTCTCACTTGACTGACTACGTCCTCGTCATGAACGTTCCATAGTAACATCTGATGCATGCTTGAATTTCGTAGATCCGGTGAGGGCACTCAGAAATGGATACTCGCAGCTTTCACTGGCACCACGGTCTTGGCCTTCTTGACTACTCTCACTTTCACGTGTATGTAATCCCACACAAACGGGTCGCTCGTAAGGTGTCTGACTCGATGAATGGCGTCAAGGACAATCTATCAGCCAAGGGTACCTGGATTACCCCTTGATTTTCATCGTCGGATGGCTTCTGCGCTGATTCGCTGCTCGCTTCAAACTGGAACTGGCATGCCACACCCCTCGACTGAGACCTCATGAACGGCGATTCGCCGCTTGAGTCGTCGCAGACGTACACGCGGGATACCATAATATAGTTTCCTTTGATCGTCGTCCATGTATCGACCTTTCAGCGTTCACTACGAATTATCCCGTATGTAAGGACGCTATAGAAATGCACAGCACAAACCCTTGAAGTGCACCAACGGCAAGTCAACCGACCAACAGAATGATGCAAACCATATTGGCATGAGTTCAGGACAAGACAAACCCTGTCCGGATCTCTTTTTTTCGGCAGAGGCGGCTATTGTATGCGTTCCTCACTGAGCATAACGACTGGCATGTCGTATCCTTTCCCCGAAACGCCAGAAAA
>JBBPKJ010001341.1:0-11283 GCA_038089195.1 Brasilioporus rufonigricans | reverse complement strand
CTTTAAACCACAGAGAGATCACCAAATCTATCAACAATCTCCACACTACTTCAAAGTAGCAAAGCCCTCCCTATTACACCTTTCAAACAGTTACAACATCATCCAAACATCTACAAAGTCCTGCAAAATTACATTCCAATATACCATCTTCTTCTCCTCCTTGACAAACTTTCATTTTTATAGCAATCTTCTAGCTACTTAAAAATAAGGGAAGGATGGCTACTACCTATTTCAAACCATAGGAACACCATGGTAACATTCACTAAGCCCCAGAAAATCACATTCCAGAGATACACCATCTTCTTCTCCTCCTTCTCTAGGAAAATATAATATACCATGTCATAGGAGCCTTGAACAATCACTCTGGGACTTGTCCCAGGGGCTTTTGAGGTCTACAAATCCATTGGGAATATTTTCAAAGCTTTCCAAGATCATCTAGATATCGGTTTTGGATATATGCCCCATATTGCCTTGTTTGATTTTTATCTCAAGAACCGGACCACGGATTTCCATGATCAAGGGGTCAAAATGATCGTAGAAACAGGCACTATTTGATGGTAACATTTGCAGAAAGAAACACAAGATTGGATTTGGAAAGTTTATTCTAAAATGATCATTCAAATCCACCTTCAAGAGACTATACATCATTCACAGACAATCTAAATCTGCTGTCTTGCCAAGCACAACTGAAATTCCAACCTAGAATAGTCAATCAGGCCAAGGCCACTTAGTGAGCTGTATAACCATCTCAAGATCCAATTAGACAAATTGGAGCAGTGGAACACAGTCATGTACATATACCTGCCATAGACAATGCACAAGCAATCTCCATATCACTATTTATTAATCATTGTATGGTATTTCAAACTTGGACCTGTGTAACCTCACATTGGAATAGGCAAGCACATACACAGGCACAAGCAGGATCAGCTTAGTTGATCATCAGTGCCCTGCACAGGCCAATGCACCACATTGGCCATGCCTACTGTCATATAGACCATCTATTTATCTGCATTGTATACCTTTACCCCTCAGAGGATACAGTAGCAACTTTTTATATATATAAAATTATCCAGCTGCCCATCACTATTGCAGGCAGGCCAAGGTTGGCCCTTCCAATGCATTAGATCTGAAAGCTGAGTCATGTGTTCCAAAGAACACCTAACAAGTGACTTGACAGCCACATGTTGTGCCCATCAAAGTTATAGTCCTCCAAGGCATACACCAAAGGGCTTGATTCATGCAAAACTAGTAATCTAGTCATGACACAGACTTGCCAGCCAGTGATGCATGATCCTTGATGGCAAGGCTCTATTCTGCAACAAGGACACCAAACCAGTTGGCACCTTGATAGCAGGCCTTATTGTCTAGTGTGACATCCTGTGACCAGGATGCAATACCCCACTTGACAGTAGGGCACACACATAAGAAGATAGGCATGAACTCCCATGACCAGAAGTCAACATCCCATCTGACCATGGAATGCATGCACAAAGCAAAAAAAAAAGTGATGCCACAAGTTGAACTAGCATGTACAAATAATGACAAAGATATTGAGTAATTGGTGAGAATCTTTGATCACACAATTTGTTGGAATATTTGATTACATACACTTGTTTGCTTATATAAGTGAATAGTTACATCAGACTAGTAGCTATCTTAGGATACTTAGTGACTACAAGTATCTTACAGTCTAACTGCTGGAATACTTAGTTGATTACCTATGCTTATTTGCTTACATAAGCACTACCTTACATTGCACACTACTGTAGTTCTTACCTTAGTTCTTACCTTACTAGGGTATTCTACAAATTATGAGCCCTGCAGATGCTCTGTAACTTACTCATGACAACTCAAACTTAAGAATATGGGCTGATGAGAAAAATTTGCATGGAATGTGGCTGTGCACAAGCTGAAGATATTTGACAGCATCTGTAATGACTGTGGATGGTATGGACACCACACTCATGACTGCAAGACATCTGAGAAAGGGATGATAAGCCCTCAACATCAAAGCATAATCAATGAATGGATGTGCAAGTACTGGAAAGACAAACCAGAATATGAGCAGAAAAACCTACAAGAGGCTGAGCTGAATGGTTGAAGGGGTGGAAATGATGAAGGCAAGTGTGGAAGCCCGAAACACCATGGCCATGACCTAGAAACCTGAAATGGCAAGCCAGAAGGTTGATGAAGCAACTGCTGGTGTCACAAACCAGAACACAATGAGTGCTGGGCTGGCAAAGCCAGCAGACACATCACAAGACCCACTAAGAGCACCACTCAAGATGAGGACTGGCACAGAAGTCCACCAAGCCAAGGAACAGGTCAAGGGAGCAGGTGAAGAGGGCAAAGTAGATGGCAGCAAGATGGACATCAACCCTGTGTATGTGAACACCCTGGGAGCTTGTGAGGACCAAGTTGAGGCTGAGGAAACAGACAAACTGGGTTGAGTAGACCAAGTTGAGATTGCAGAGACCATCAACCAAGGTCAGGCAGGGAGCATTGAAGCTCACAAAGAATGCAGAGTGGCAAGCAAAGCCTGACAGCACCCCCTATACCTACCTGAGCACATCAGTGCATTGCTTGAGGGGGAGCAAGATAGTCTGAAGACAACCAATGTCGCTGATGAAGAGAAGTCAGAGAGCATTCTACACAGCTCAGATGATGTGGAAGATGACAATGAAGAGCATACAGAGCCACCAGTCAACCAGTCAAATGGTCCAGCAAACCACCAGGATGAGACTGCTGAAGGTTGAACAGTCGAGATGAATGCCTACAGAATGGGTCAGGACACACACAGGGATGATCAGAACATACTGGCAGATATTGTAGATGATCTAGGGAATCACCACACCCATGCAGAGCTGAAGACTAGGGCAGATGAGTTGACCATGCCAGTAGACCACATGGATGTGACTGTTGACTTGCACAGCAGTGAGGGCCTACAAATGGAGTTGGGCAGCCACAGAGACATACCTAGGCATGGGTAGGAGAATGCCCAATGCCAAATGAAGCATCTGGACAGCGGTATGGGCAGTGATGATGAAGACCATATGCTGAACCTAGTCAGTAAGGTGGTGGACCTTGTAGACATGACAGACCAGTCAGTTGGTGATGATTGTGATACAGACAACATTTAGAACCGCCCAGAGGTCCAGGAAGGTGGTAGAAACAGTCAATGAAGTGGTGATGACAGTGCAACAAATGGCGCCAGCATGATTTACAGCAAGTCATGCTGATGTCGTTAGCTACAAGATGGATGAGTCAGTGTCCAGGATGACAAGAAACAGTCCAGTGGACTTACCTGAACCTCCAGAGCCACAAGATGGACATGTTACAATTTTCCTCGTTCATCGCGATACTTTCATCATTTCCTTCTGTCATAACCACACATTCCCTTTCACCTATACTTCTTATGACTTCTTCCTAGCCATATTCTATGCAGACAACGTCCTCTTGACCCCTCTCTTCTGACCGCTTTACCCTTGGACTAATCCTTCTACAATGTTCTCTTATACGTTGTGTACTGATCTCTTCATAGTCACCAAGCCTTACCTTTGTTGGTTCGAGTCCAACATTCTAGCTTGATTGACCTCTTTTAGTTACTTGGTCTGTGTAGTGGTTGGTCTTTGTTTGTCCCTCTTGAATTTCCACTATAAGCTGTATTGTATAAGAACCTAGAGATCCCCTCCATGTACTTTAGCTAGTTCGACGTTTATTTAACGCACTACTGTGCTCCTTGTGCCTCTCCCTCTTGAAGTACTGCTCTTTGGACATTGTGTCTCTTCGTGAGTACCTCCCAAAGTCCAGAAAGTTATAAGTCTCGAGCATTGAAGTGCTCTCAACGTTATAAAAGAACTAGCTCGTCCCTTTGACTCTTCTCTCGAGAAGTAAGTCACCATAGCCAACCAACCCAACCCCAAAAGAAGGATTGCTGGATCCTCCTCCAATCCTACTCCTACTCCACGCTCTGTCCATGCCTCCAGGGTCCTAAGAACCCTCCTTGCCAGTCGATCTCCTGCCCCATCTGCCGAACCTCTTTCTGCTGAGAAAGACTCTGATATTGAGATCAAAGATCTCCCTGATGCCCAACCATTGTCCACCACTGTTGTCTATAACCCAGGAATCTTTTCCCCCATTGTAGTCACCCCCCAAAGCTGCCCAACTTCCCCAGTTGCCATGTCTACCACCTCAAAGCCCATCAAGTTAAAATCCACCCTCCCAGCCGATTTCTCTGGTGAACCAGAGAAAGCAGCATGGTGGATCAGCACCATGAAGGGCCACTTGGAGGCCAACAACACCATCTTCTTGTCAGACCCCCCAAAAATCTATACCCTCCTCAACAAAAT
Organism: Brasilioporus rufonigricans; assembly: GCA_038089195.1. Lineage (NCBI taxonomy): Eukaryota > Fungi > Basidiomycota > Agaricomycetes > Boletales > Boletaceae > Brasilioporus > Brasilioporus rufonigricans. Next base: position 6,931 of record JBBPKJ010001341.1, on the reverse strand, counting down.
GAAAGGAGGAGCTGGTGTCCATTTCACTGAGAAATGGTACCACTTAATGCAAGACCCCACTACTAAGAAGGAAGACAAGACCTTCAATAAAGTAATCGAAGATTTCAGTTCCATTTTCGTCCCCTATGATGTTGAGGGAACAGCCAGACAAACCCTCGACACTCTTCGACAAGAAGTGGTCCAGAACAAGAAAGACTCTCAGATTATCAATGACTATAAACTCCAGGACTACGTCCAGGGTTTTTCCACAGCAGTTCTTCATGCTCACCTTGAAGATAAAGAAACCATTTGCCAGAAGTTTGCCAGAGGACTGTACCCCCCTCTTCGCCATCTTGTCTTTTCCCAAACGACCCTCCCTGATACCTACGATAAGTGGGTCAAAGATGTGAAGAAGTTCACCAAGCACCTTGAAATGGACAACAACATTCTGAAAGGAGATGACCGTTCCTTCTCCTTCCACACTCCTACCCATACCAGAGACCCCAATGCCATGGACATAGACACCCTCAATCTGTCTCCTGTAGAGAAGGCACGCTGCTTACATGATTGCCTCTGTTTTATTTGTAAGAAAGCAGGTTGTTCCACCTGTAACCACCCCAACCATCAGAACCAACCTTGAAGAAGACACTACCCTCCCTCTTCATCCACCTCCAGAATCCAAACCGTTGAGACCACCCAACCCTCTGAACTTGCACAGTATGTGCACAGCCTAAAGGCTAAGGGAAAGGACCCCCAACAGATCTTTCAAGTCCTCCATGCCTGCTTTGACAAGACAGAAGAAGAACCTGCCAAAGAAGTCCAGTCTTGATGACTGTGGTGGTGCAAGTAGATTGCGAAGAGAGCTATGGATACAAAAAGTAGTGAGGTGCAGGTGAAGGCAAAGAGGATCCAGAGGGGGATGGAGAAATGCCTCATTATTTTTTCAGGGATATTAGACAAGTATAAGTCATCCCTGAAAAAATAATGAGCCATTTCTCCATCCCCCTCTGGACCCTTTTTGCCTTCACCTGCGCCTCACTACTTTTTGTATCCACAGCTCTCTTCGCAATCTACTTGCACCACCACAGTCATCACAACACACCTCAAAATCATGTCTCAATCTAGTCTTCTAGCACTCTCCATCCAAGCCTCCCTCCTCCCTGGACTACCTCATCGCATTCTCTATGCCTGAATCCTGGAGAATGCCCGTGTTATATACAACATTGAACATCTATCTTCATTTGCTGACCAAACTCCCCTCCTCTCGGCTATACGCCTTTACCATACCACTCGCCGAGCCTACAACACTTACATCTCTATGAAACCTCTGTTTGTAGATAACGTTTCGGATATTTCCTTGACTACTGCCCTTTCCATCTCTCCGATCACTGCACTGGATCTATTACATGACTTAGGTTTTGATCAATTCATAGCTGCCTTGCCAACCCCTTCTTCTTGGCTCTCTGCTATTCTTCTCCCCATATTTAACATCCTTACTGAGGACAAATGCTCCTCCTACCAGGAGTGTGACCTTATCTCCACTCAACCCTTAGCCAGCATACCTGCGTCCCCCTCCCCACTCCCTCATCCTCTGCTCAGTGAACGCCTATCCACCCCCTCACCAGACCCTACCTTAGTCATTCCTCTAGACGTCCCCTCCCCTGACCATCCCAATCACCTTGTCATTCACTGGAAAACCATCCATGGCAACGTACTCTCCTCTCCCTTCCAGACCATCCCTGTCTGAAGTTGCCCCTTCTCCCTCGATAGAACTGACGATGTGTATCACCTCTGTCAACAATGCGGACACTGGAAGATTGACTGCCCATCCTACACCTGTCCCCACTGCCATACCCCAGCACCTGGACATCCATCTACATCCTGTCTCCAAAATCAATGTCCCTTTTGTCTCTGCTGGGGACATGGTGATCGATACTGCCCCCACCGACGTTGTGGCAACTGCAACCACTTGGGACACACTGTGGACAATTGCATTATCTGGGATGCTACTATCCTTGAGGAACTTACTTTCAACTTGGAGGATGGAGCAGAGCAAGACTAATGAGCTTTCGCCAGTGGCTCAAGGCTACTTAGGGGGTAATGTTACAATTTTCCTCATTCATCGTGATACTTTCATCATTTCCTTCTATCATAACCACACATTCCCTTTCGCCTATACTTCTTATGACTCCTTCCTAGCCATATTCTATGCAGACAACGTCCTCTTGACCCCTCTCTTCTGACCACTTTACCCTTGGACTAATCCTTCTACAATGTTCTCTTATATGTTGCATACTCTGATCTCTCCATAGTCATCAAGCCTTACCTTTGTTGGTTCAAGTCCAACGTTCTAGCTTGATTGACCTCTTTTAGTTACTTGGTCCATGCAGTGGTTGGTCTTTGTTTGTCCCTCTTGAATCTCCACTATAAGCTGTATTGTATAAGAACCTAGAGATCCCCTCCATGTACTTTAGCTAGTTCTATGTTTATTTAATGCACTACTGTGCTCCTTGCACCTCTCCCTCTTGAAGTACTGCTCTTTGGACATTGTGTCTCTTTGTGAGTACCTTCAAAAGTCCAGAAAGCTATAAGTCTCGAGCATCGAAGTGCTCTCAATGTTACAGGACACACAGGTGCAGTGAACCACATGAGAAAACTCCCAGACGTCAAGCTCAAGGAGGAGAAAATGGCAGAGTCAAGCTCCAAGAATATGCTCACTGGGATCAAAGCGATCGCATCAGGAGCTTCGGGGCACACTGAGGACCCTAGGAACAGACATAAAGACCTGTAGAACAAGTCGGAACATCAGTGCAAACACCTGGAGCAGGGGGAGGAAGAGAACTTACCAAGGAGTGCTCCAGATGAGCAGGCCAAGCCAGGAATCAAAGCGGATGCATCAGAAGCATCGGAACACGCCAGTGACACTAGGAAGTGATCAAAGAACCTGTTATACATGTTGGAATGTGTCAGATGCTGGCTAGAGCAACCTGACACTGGGTACTCACCTGAGCAGGTATCAGTTGAGCTAGATGAGCTGGGAAGTGAGGCAGACATGTCAGTGACATCAGGACACAATGAGGACCCTGTGAAATGGCCCAAGAAGCTGCGCTATGTGTCAGAACACGAATGCGAATGCTTGGAGCACCAGGTGGAGGAGGACTCACCTCAGGGAGCTCAAGATGAGCTAGATGATCCTGAAGGCAAAGAAATCACATGGAGGGACTCGAGAACATGTGAGGCATGTCAAAGAGGCAATGTGAATGGCACCAGCGACAGAATGAACACGCTATGTCAAGGTCAAAACCTAGAAGGCAATGTTGAGGTCCTGGAGGCATCGGGACCAGCTGAACATGATTTGGAGCGTGGGAACTGTGTGGACTGCACCAGATATGATGGCAGTCAATGCAGAATGGATGGCATAACAAGCATTGCACACTGCAAGTCAAAATAACTCAAAATGCAGATGCTAGCTAAGGAGGACATGAGTCAGCATGGGTGGTACAAGCGCAGGATGGATGGCATACCTAGGCCATCCACAGCATCCCCATATCACAACAGACAATCTCCAGAGAATCTGAACCCACTGCATTGCCAAGGACAATTAAAATCATGACCTAGAAAGGTTAGGAGTAGCTGGACTTATCCAGCAATCACAGCTGTGTCAAGGCCATATCTGGCATATTGGATGCATTGTACACATTGTACATGGGCTATAGAAAGTGGGAAAGTGATCCCCAGATGTGAAATACGAGGACAGCACCACCAGCAATGATCAAGGACAACTGCATGCACAGCAGCAAGAGTGCTGCAATAGCCAAGCTGTGACTTACCATATCAGGACATCCCCCAGGCCACCATCTCCAATCCTATGGCCCCACAGTCCCCTTGTCTCTCCACATCCCCCAGGCCACTGTCCCCTCTCCCACAGCCCCATTGTGGCTGTATAATTGTGCAAATTGGAAGACCCTTCTAATGTCCAAAATGATGAGCAGACCACCATCAGTGTCTTTTTTGACACCCTTGCCTATGATCCTGCTGTGTACATCTCCCTCACCTCTCTGCCATGCATGCCTCTCTTACTCCCAACAGCCAAGTTTGTCATGCTGCCCTTTTTAACATGCCACTCACAAAACAAACCCTCAATGCCATCCCTGCCTTCAGCCATGCTCGAGACTAATCCTGGACCTTCACTATAGAGATGCTCTATCCTGAAAAGATGAGGTGGATACCACCCTCAACAATACCAATTCCTCTATCATTCCTGAACACATACTCATTTGCACACTTGACCTTGCCCTCCAGTCCAAACTCTCCTGTTCTTCCTCCTTCAACCCCTTAGTGAAATGTGCTCTTGATGCGATTGCTAGCGATATTCCTCTCTTTCACCACTCCTCTGCCTCTGACTGGCTCTATGACAGCCAGAATCTATACTTCAAGAATTGTCTTTATGTTCCAGACTCTGCCTGCCATGATCTTGTCTCTTTCCTCCACTCCTTTTTGGCCAGTGGACATGAAGGTATTTTTTGCACCCAACAATGTCTCCAACAGAACTATTGGTGGCCTGGCATGCATACCTTTATCCAAAAGTATGTCGCTGGATGTGCTACCTGTCAGACTAACAAGGCAAACACCCACCCCACCATCCCACCACTCTCCCCTCTGCCATCCTCTGCATCTCATCCCTTCCAACAAATCTCCATTAACCTCATCTCTGGCCTTCCCCTGGTCTGTGGCCTGGACTCAGTACTGGTCATGGTTGACCATGGTTTTACTAAGGAGGTAATTTTCCTCCCTTGCTCCAAATCTATTGATGCTGCCAGAGTAGCAGACCTCTTTTTCAAATCTGTATTCCTTCACTTTGGACTACATGATACCTGTATCTCTGACAGAGGTCCCAAATTTGCCTTGGCATTTGCCAGAGAGCTTGCCTGCCTCCTCTCTTACAATGTTAAACTGTCCTCTGCATATCACCCACAAACAGACAGAGAAACTGAGCACATCAACCAGGAACTCAAGACCTATCTCCACATCTTCTGTCAAGGAAGACCCTACCAATGGATTGATCTCCTCCCAATGGATGAATTCTCCCATAACTCTGCCACCCATTCTTCCACCCACCAATCACCATTCCAACTCATGATGGGCTACCAACCCCATTCCTACCCACCAATAGAGAAAACCTTCCTCCCTGCACTAAACACCCACCTTTCCCTCATCACTAAGGGACATGATGAAGCCCTTGCTGCTCACCAAAAGACTCAACAAATTATGAAAAAACAAATCTCTTCTTTCTTTCAATCCTGGAAAACTGGTGATAGAGTATGGCTTGAGGCAACTAATCTCAGCTTTCCATACCCCTCTAAGAAATTAGCTCCAAAAAGAGTAGGCTTGTTCAAAATCATGGAAGTCCTCTCCAACCTTGTCTTCCACCTCAAACTCCCCCCTATCTAGAAGTGCTATAATGTATTCCATGCCTCCAAGCTCTCTTCTTATCAAACAACACCTAAACATGGACAGAACTTCCTCTCTCCCCTACCAGAGATAATAAATGGTGAAGAACAATACAAGGTAGAAGCCATCCTTGCCCACCATGGAGTAGGACAACAACAGAAATATCTCATCAAATGGAAGGGATATGCCACTTTCAAGAACACCTGGGAACCTGAATCAAACCTTAGATATGCCACCAAGCTATTAAAAGGATACAAGACTACTACAAATCTCTGATGAACCATTTCACCATCCCCTTCTGTGTGTGCTTTGCAACCTGCTGTGCTGCCCTCCTTTTCAATACTTGGGCAATATGTGGGCAATACTTGGGTGATACATGGATGATATGTGGGCAATACTAATAATATACTCCTACCCTTATGAGTCACCATTTCTGCCACCAGAAATGTCCCCATGTCCCCCCTTTCCCACGGCCCCATTTATGGCTATATTGTCCCTACCATTGCTACTGTTCCCTCTCCCACATCCCCCAGGCCACCATCCCCTCCCACATGTCCTCCAGGCCACTGTCCCCTCTTCCACATCCCCACCATCCCCTCTTCCACATCCTCTGGGCCATTGTCCCCTCTCCCTACTGTCCCTACTGTCCCCTCTCCCACATCCCCCAGACCACTGTCTCTCCTACATCCCCACTGTCCCCTCTTCCACATCCCCCAGGCCACCATCCCCTCATCCCCTGGGCCACCATCCCCTTGTCCCCCAGGCCACCATCCCCTCTCTCACATCCCAACTGTCCCCACTCCTATGTCCCCCTGGCCACCATCTCCTTGTCTCTCATCTGCCAGCAGAAGTGACATGTTTGCAAATGTTCACACCATGACACTCAGTGTGCTGGTCCAGAGTCTTCTGAGACACCATCTGTCAACCCAGGCATGAGCTGCCAAACTTCACTGAGTGTGGAGCATTCCCCCACCCTGGCACCAGACTCAACCACTCAGCCTGCATATGTGTTCCATGAAGAAACAATAACTCAGGGCACATTGTCCAAACTTTTGGGAGTGCTTGGGCTTGACACTGTCACATACCAGATTCACTGAGTCAAACTCCAGTCCTCTGAACTTAACTCTGAACTATCTTATTCACCTCCAGACTATCTTTACTTGTTGAGTCTTATCTTCCTTACTCTGGACCAACTCCAGACTTCCATTACTTATCTCTTTGATATGTTTCACCTTGATACCTCAGTTCCTCTGTCCTCCTGACATCTCTGTTTCTATGTCATCCTAATATCTCCATTCCTCTGTCACTCTGACATCTCTCCATTCTTGTTTTATCTTGACACTCTGTCACTCCTGTTTCACCTCCATACCTTTCCACATTGTATGTCTACCTGATCTCATTTCCACCTTAGTAATCCACCTCTGATTTACTATATAATCTCCGTATTTCTGTCTTGTATACCTCAGTCTGAATATCAACAGAACTTGATGTTCTCCACCTC
>JBBPKJ010001340.1:0-11283 GCA_038089195.1 Brasilioporus rufonigricans | reverse complement strand
CTTTGACATTTGACAGGGGGTTCCATTTGGTACTGGCAGCAAGATTGATGGGGTCCATCTTGGCAGACCCACTTCTGATAATCATGCCGAGGTATTCCACCTCAGGTATGTCAAAAGTGCATTTCGAAAGCTTTAAGGCCTTGTCCAGACAACATGTTAGTAACCTTGGTTAGACTTGCAACTATGCTTAAAGTTCAAATCTCCAAATGCTGTGCCTCCACTAAGCTGGCCATGGCAGCCCCCCACCAGCATCTGTACATGCATGGTTGATCAATCAAGTTGAGACTCCACATATCTGCCTATCATATGGACCTCAACATTCAGATAGTCATTGAAGGGGAACTCGAATGTTGATGCTGTCTTCTCACACTCCTCTTGATCCCAATTGCCCACATCACTTATTACTACAGGTTACTTTTCATTTCACCGCCAACTGAGAAAATTCCATATCATACTTTGATTCTGACTGGAGAGAGTTGGGTGATTGAGCTCCTCAACGGCCATCCTCACAGGATCAATACATCCCTTGGAGTCACTCACAATGTTTTCAATGCCCTTGTTCAGGTTATGACTGAAAATGGCTTCAAGCAATCATGTGGCAGGTTATCAGTTGAAGAACAGCTTGCTATATTCCTTCATACATGTGTAACAGGCCTGAGTACACACCATGTTGGTGAGCAGTTCCAGTACTCACCGACTACAATTTCAAAGTAAGTACTCTGGTTTTGAGCTTATGAGATCCACACTGGTGTTATTACCTAGATATTTCAAGAAGGTCCTTCTCTTCTTCTCGTCCAATCCATTCTACTCCTGGAATGTCAAGCTGCCAACTGTGGATACTCCCATTCCAAGGAAAATCACAGACAACCCTCATTTCCAACACTTTGTGGATTTCATTGGAGCTGTTGATGGAACACATATACCTGCATTTGTTCCTGTGGCAGAGCATCCAAACATGTGAAACCAAAAAGGTTTCATCTCACAGAATTGTTTTTTTGCATGTAACTTCAATTTGTTGTTCATATATGCAGTGACAGGATGGGACGGTGCGATGGCAGATGCAACAATGTGGCACCATGTGTACACAGAGGACCTGTCTATACCTGAGGGCAAGTACCTTCTTGTGGATGCTGGATTTGGTGGATTAGATGTGCTTCTAGTTCTGTATTGAGGTGTTTGATATCATCTGAAGGAATAGCAACAAGCAAATTTATGGTAAGGTAAAAATATAAACAATCTGATGTGATACTAATCAACTTTTGAATGCTCTAGCCCCCAGGATAAAAAGGAGCTATTTAACCATCATCATGCCAACCTACAAAATGTTATCGAATGGAGTTTTGGAGTTATGAAATGCCAGTGGAGGATTCTTCTCCTTGCTCCTGAATATGGCATGGATGTGCAAGCTTGGATTCCTATAGCACTTTGTGCCATTCACAATTTCATTCAGCAACTCAAACCCGACACATTTCTTACCCCAGAGTTCCAAGCAGAATGTTTGGAATGCACTCAGGAAGATAATGGTGACATGGATGCATTAGGAACTATTGCAGAAGGACTGGTTGGTACAGCAGAGCAGAGACGTGCAGAGGAATGGCATGATCACATTGCAGAGGCTATGTGGTGAGAGTATTTGATCAAGTGCAGGGAAAGGGGAATATGATTGTGATCATGTATGAATTACATATATATACTGTACATTTTGTCACAACATTGTCAATAGAACTCATCGCTGCGAACAAGGGGGGCGAGGAAGGAAAGACACTTTGAAAAATCAATGGCATACTTCATTGTCCATCATTGTCCATACTTTGCCTCTGGTCCCTGCCCTCATTTCACATCTGAACTTCTCTCAGTGTATTCCCAATCCATGTCTCACATGCTGCTACATCAAACTTGAGAAAGCATTTTCCCCTCATCTTGTTTTGAGGGTCACATAAGTAATCAGCAATGTCATTGGTTTCTGATGGACTGAGATCAAATGTTATGAGGGCTTCAATGGCTTGCTCTATGTAATCATTGTTGGTAAGGTTTGATGGTGATGGCTGTGGTTGCATCTGTGAAACTCCCAGGGAAGCAAGAATAACAGGTTTGAATGCTTTGGAATTGATATTGACAAGGAAGTTGGACAGCTGCTGTAACAGAGCCTCTCTATCAGCCTTCGCCTGTGAAGCTGCTGACCATGGGTGAGATCACTTTTGTGAACCTTCTGCTCCATCATGCGAGTTGACCATACTCAATACCTTTTGCTTCTGGCTAATGCTTGTCAATGATGTCGAGGCCATGGAGACTGCAGATTGAGGAGGATGGGAGAGGTAGGTAGATGGCATAGACAGGGTGATTGTGTTGGGATTGGTAGAGGGAATGTTTGTCGGCATGTTGACATCCATTGGTACATTGGCAGCAGTGGCTGAGAGACTAGCCACAGAGACACTGGTGGTTTTTTTGCTGTGCTTGCACTTGGGATTAAGCAGATGCATCTGCTTTGGAATAGCATACATAAGTGGTGATACATTGTCCCAGTATGGCCACAGGTTGCCCTGATACTTTGCTGTGCCTGGATGTGACTAAAAAACTGAGTCAAAGCATCAGAAAAAATGATGAACTGGTACTCACCTTGCAAAATCCCTGCCATGCAGATCAAGTCATCTTGTCAACAACAGCCCCATTGGTATTGTCATAGTGAAAGCCTGATGCCACTCTGATGTTGCTGATCAGAGTGTATTCGCTCTTGATCTTTCAGTAGAATTTAAATTAGTATATTCCATTTGTGGCAGCACACAAGCCTTGGGCTATAATACATACATTTCTCCACTTTGAACAACAAGACTTCCCCATCTTTTGCACCTTTTGGTTGGGGAACTTGAGATTGAGTTCTTCTGCAACCTGGTTGAATGTCTCTTCTTTGAAATCATTATCTCCTGCTGATGCATGGTGTGATACAAGTAGTTTGATGAACTCATCCATTTCTGCAGCAGTCCAAGTAGTCCAAGGTGTAGAACGACAATGTGAGGTGGCTTTGGCTTTCCCCTATTATGAACCAGGTCAATCACACCTTGGATTGAGTGTAGGGACCTCCCTGATGAGCGTGACTTTGTCGATCTGTCTGATGCTGTTGAATTGCTTCCTCTGCAGGACATTTGGTGATGGAGGTATGTGTGATGTTGCCACTGTGGTGACTTTTTGGGCAGCTCCAGCAGTCTCCACAGAGGCTAGTTATCTGACTTGCCCAAAAGAAATAAGACTGGTTGTTAAGTGTAGTTGCAAGTCTAACTGAGGTTACTAACATGTTGTCTGGACAAGGCCTAATATAAGTGACTTACTGAAGACAGTACAGATACCAGATAAATATAACCAATAGATTTCAATATTAATATCAGTAGCTTGACATCTACTAAGATTCACTTAGTGTTGGGAAACAGTTATTCTGTAACATGAGTCCATGAGGACTCCAGTTGATGTTGTACAAGACTGGATTGCTATTTACCTGTAACATGAGTCTGTGAGGACTGTGGTATGTGAGTGTTATATTTGACCCAGGTAGGACCAAACATAGTCCTGTTCGGCTAAGAAGACCTGATATGGTTTATGGGACCATAGCCTAGACTACAGTGAAGTAGCTAGGGCTTGACTGTGAGGCATATACTCAGGGGAAGATCTGAGGCAGGTCCAACCAGTGGAGTTTGTAGGAACTGGTATTTCTAGGAAAGATCAGAATGGAGACTATGGTACATGGGGATCGACTATATACACTACTGGAGAGGGTGCACAGACCAGGTTAGGGCTAGCAGGGAATGTCTGTGAGTCAGAGATAAGACAGGAGAAGCAAGGAATGCAGAGAGCCACAAAAATGGAGATGAAAGGCATGCATAAGGCATGCACATCTAATGTGACTGAGAAGCAGAGTGAAATAGAAGAGAAGGTGAGAAGACCATGGAGATAACTGTAGGAAGATCAGGGTCTATAGTAAACAGGGATCAAAGAGAAGCAAAGGTGAAAGAAGGAGATTGCCAATAGAGATCAGGATCATGCAAAGTCTGAAGGTTAGCTAAGTATTGTGAGAGAAACAAGTGAAAAGAAAAGGAATAGGGGGCAAAGAAGGAATAAAACATAACAGTGAGTAGGTAGTTATACATAGTGTACAGTATGTGCTTACCTCCAGTTGATGTTGTACAAGACTGGAGAAAGCATGGCAAGTGGAGCATGTGCTAACAGACACTGCTGTCCAAATATAGTAATCTAATGTAAGTATGGGAATTATCCAAGTATGTACTAGCTAATGAGATGATCTTCAACACTTAGTTCCTAGCTTATATCTCTGCTAAGCAATTTCAACCTCATAATAGGATGCTCATGAGCAATGTTCAAGGCAAGAACAAGAGCTAGCATTGGCTTATACAACAAGAATTTCATGAGTGAGGAACTACACAATAGAAAATGCTAGTGTATAGATACAGTGGCTCAAAACCTGTCCCAGTGTTTGTATGTTTTGCACTAAATGTGATGGTGCTCAATAACATCTAATTATTATTCTATACTATGAGTACAGTTGTTCATCTTTGGCTGGGACTTTTCCTTATTTCCTTCCAACATGATCATGTCTTTTCCTTTGCTCACACCAGCTTCTTTTCCTTCTTAGCAGTGCTATATCTAGAGGACATCTTTGTCATCCACTTGCTCTTTGATTGACTTGTATTTTGGACAAACATCTTCTACAACATGTTTTCTTATATGTTGCATATTCCAATCTTTGTATTACTTAACTAGACCTTTTATTTGCTGGTTCAATTCCAGTGTTCTTGTCTAGTTAAACCTCTTAAGTCATCTGGTCCATGCAGTGGTAGAGATATATTTGCTCTCATTTATCTATGGTTCTATCTCCACTTCTATTGTACTATAAAAACTAACTTAGTCATCCCATGTACCTTTTAGCTAGTTCTATGTTTATTTAATACACTACTTTGCTCACTCAGTGTGATATCCATTGAATCCTTACTCTCTAGACATTATTTCTCTTTGTGAGTACCTCCTAGAGTCCAGGAAGTATTGTCTTGAGCACAGAAGTGCCCTTTAATGTTACAAAAGAACTAGCTTGTTCTTTTGGCTCTTTTCTTGTAAAGTAAGTCACTATAGCTGACCAACTGAACCCCAGATGAAGGATTGCTGGATCCTCCTCCAATCCTATCTTTACCACCTGCTCTGTCCATGTCAAGAGAGCCATGAGAGCTTTTCTTGCCAGTTGATCACCAACCTCCTCTACTGACCCTCTTCCTGTCAAAGGAGACTCTGATATTGAAGTCAAAAATCTACCTGACATCCAACCCTTGTCTGCCACTGTCATCTACAATTCAGGGACTGTTTCCCCCATTCCAGTCCCACCTTCATCTTGCCTCTCATTCCCTGTTGCCATGACCACCACTCCCAAGCCCATTGAGCTAAAGTTCACCCTCCCTGCAGATTTCTCTGGTGATTTTGAGAAAGCAGCATGGTGGATCAATACCATCAAATGGTACTTTGACATGCACATGCACACTCACACTTGTTTCAAAATCAATCAATATGAACAATTGGATCCAGCTTCCATTCCCCTCACCAGATGTAGTAGTCATCCAGCTAAGCGGCCCATATGGAAAATGTACCCTCATCAACATATACAATGATGGTAAGTTGCAAACCATGCTAGAACTACTAGGATTGCACTGCAGTAGCAACTTCCAGGACATATGCCCAACACCAACTGACCACATGATCTGGCTTAGTGACTTCAACCACCATCACCCAATGTGGGAAGAGGAATGCAACTTGCATCTACTCAGAAACCACTACCTAGATGCTGCAGAACCCTTGCTCCTACTACTAGCTGAGTTCAATCTACAACAAGCACTTTCCAAAGACATGCCAATGCTACAAGCCCAGGGAACCAAGAACTGGACCTGACCCAACAATGTATTCTGCACCGAACACACCCTCAACATTATTACTGAATGCCAAACCAACCCACACAAGTGCGCCTGCATAGATCACATCCAAATCCTGACCACACTCGAGCTCGAAGCACCAGCAATGAACATCCCCTCCAATGGGACTTCCACAAAGTAAACTGGAAGAATTTCAACACCACCCTCAAATGAGAACTCTCCCACATACCCACTGACTGTTATGCCTGATTGTTCCATGATCAGGTGTAGCCCCTCTAGATTGCCTTCCTGGTCATCTGTGACATCTGGAGGCAAGGAAGGCCTCTGGTTGATGGGAGAGTCTTGGTGAAGGACAGAGGAAGATAGAGTCAAGGACTGAGCCAAGACTTATCTGGACTTTCAGGGTTTAAATGTTTACTTCAAAAGGAGAGAGGAAACCTTAATGGATTCTAGGGAGTTCTGGGAAGGACAATACTAAGTGAAGGGAGATCTAGGTTAAGGTTACAGGGTATCTAGCTATGGTTTATATAGCTGTGGGAATGGTGCATGGACCAAGTCAAGAGTAGGCATGGAAGACAAATGACTAAGAGGAATGAGTCAATGGAAATCTAAGAATAGAGGGATGGGTCAGATAGTGATGAAGAGGTGATGAGTCAAGGAATCATGGGGATCAAGAAGTGATGGAAGGGGATCTATGACAAAGAGATGATGAGTCAATGGGAAAGAGAATGAATCAAGGAGATCATGGGATCAAGGAAAGAAGCGTCGGATCAAATGGAAGAGAGGGGATCTATGACGAATGAAGATGAGTCATAGACTGGTCAAGGTTCAGGGAGAAAGTAAGGATCAAAGAAGAGAAGTCAAGAAGCAAGGTTTCTATGTGGTGAGTTATAGATAAGGTGAGAGCCAGAGGACAGGCGAGGAAATAGGAGATCATGGGAATGGGATCTGAATGAGTCATTGGAGTGGCCAATGACAAATGAGGAATCTATAGTCTAGGAAAGGATTGGTCTAACCAGTGAAGTCTGAAGTAAGGGGTTAGCCAAGTAAAAGTCAGAAGGTACAGTGTACTTCAAGGGTTTGAAGGTAATGTTTCAAGTGTTCTGGGAATGTCTATGAAGAAGTGAATGGTTAGTCATCCATGCGGGCCAGGCAGGGAGACGTCAACTGGAAATCTGTGTTGTTGGAGAGGACTCGGTGTTGTCAAAGGTCCAGGTGTTCAAGGAAGAGAGTGAAAAGGAAAAGGAAAAGAGTACACTGGGTGTAGGATGTATCGTAACACTGACTACCCCATCCTATCCTCCCTCAAATTCAATGCCACCATGTGCAACCTAACCCAGGCAATTTAGAAGACAATCCAAGACCACATGCCCTTATCTAATCCATACCCAGCCTCCAAATGATGGTGGAATGCAGACCTCATGAGCCTTTGGAAACAGCTCCAATGACTCTCCTCAGTATCCTACAAGAATTGCACACTACCAAACCACCCCAGCCACACTGAATGAACAGCCCTAGAAAAGAAGTACACAAATGCCATCAAATCAGCCAAGCAAAACCACTGGAATGAATGGCTCAAGAACATGAACAATCAAAGCATCTGGACCACCAACAAATACTTACAGGACAATCCAGGGGATGGAGGCCCTGCCTGCATACCAACCCTTAAAACCAAGTGCCAAGATGGCACCTCCGAGGAAGCAAAAAATAACAAGGACAAGGAAAAGAAACTAGCTAAGGCCTTCTTTCCACCCCCACCAGACTGCACCTCTGTCCCCACTGACTTCACCTACCCAGTCCCAGTCCCCGACATAGGAGAGATCACACCAGATCAAATCAAGTGAGCCACAGCTAACCTCAGCCAATATAAGGCACCTGGACCAGACAGCATCCCAAACATCATACTAAAAGAATGTTCGACCATCCTGGAACCCCACCTCCTCCAACTATTCCAAGCAGTGTTTCAACACAACACATACTATACCCCCTGGAAAGAATTCAACACCATAGTTCTATGCAAGCCAGGATACCCAGACTACTCAGCACTGAAAGCATACAGACCAATAGTGCTGCTCAACACACTGCCAAAGCTACTCACAGCAATCATAACAGACATCCTCTCTCATCTCATTGAAACCCATCACCTACTGCCAGGAACCCACTTTGGGCTTTGGGGGAAGGCCAGGCTGCTCAACAACTGACTCCCTACACCTTCTTGAAGCCACAATCCAACATGCCTGGAGGAATAGTTGAAAGGCCTCTGTCCTATTTCTAGACATAGAAGGAGCATTCCATAATGTGGTAACCAAATGCTTGCTCCACAACATGCAGTGGCATTGGATTCCTCTACCATACATCGAATTCACTGAGTGAATCCTATCCAACAGATGCACTAGGCTAATCTTCAATGACTTCACATCCAAATGGATCACAATCAACAATGGAATAGGCCAAGGTGACCCCATATCCATGATCCTGTACATCATCTACAATTCAGACCTAGTTGACGTTGTGTGGGGGTCCAACCAACTAGCACTTGCATTTGTAGATGATGTAGCACTCATTGGCATAGGACTGACAATCACTGATGCCCACACAGAACTAAAGAACATGTTAAACCAGCTGGGAGGGGCCTTTGAATGGTCAAAAGACCACAACTCATGATTTGAAACAATGAAGTTCACCCTCCTCAACATGGACCTGGGAAAGAAAGGGAACAGTGAACAACTCACAATCTGCAACATGATCCTACAACAAGCTAAGTTGCACCACTTCCTTGGGGTCATAGTTGACAACATGCTAAAATGGAAAGAACATGTAACATATGCCATAGGCAAGAGAACAGCATACATCCTCCGATTGCACCACATTGGCAAGGCCTCCAAGGGCACTCCCATGGCATACATCTGACGCATGTACACAGCAGTAGCACTACCCAAAATGCTATACATGGTGAACATCTGGCTCACCCCCACATACTGCACCTCAACCAAAGAAAACATCAAAGGATCAAAATGGATGACCCAATGGCTCAGTCAAGTACAATGCCTAGCTCTTCTATCCATCACAGGAGCCATGAGCACCACTGCAACAGATGTAATGGAAGCCCATGTGAAGCTCATGCTCATCAAACTACACATACAAAACCTCTGCAACCAAGCAGCCACTTGCCTCACCTCAAAGCCACATCATCACTCCATCCATGAAACATGACATGTGCAGCCAAATGCTACATCAAGCACCACAAGTCCTCCCTCCACCACCTCACCTACGCATTTGACATCAACCCAGAACAAATGGAGAAAATCCACCCAGCTTGTTGAGCCCCCTCAGAACACAACATCTGCCCTATAATGATTGCACCCATCAGAAAAGAAGCCATCAACATGCATAATGAATACAGAAGAGGCACATGTATATACAGTGATGGATCTGGCCACAACAAAGGAATAGGAGTGGCCACTGTCCTGGTAAGAGAAGATGGAACAGAGCACACCCTGAGGTATCATCTAGGTACAATGGAAGAACACACAGTCTACAAAGCAGAAGCTGTTGGTCTACTCCTGGTGGCACACCTCCTCCAGTGGAAGGAATATGCCCCAATGCCCATCATGATCTTCATCGACAACCAAGCGGTAATCAAAGCCAAGGATTTATTCAGTACCAAACCAGGCCACTATCTACTTAGACCAATTCAGACAAACCCTCTCGCAAGCCCTCCATCTCAGACAGATCACACACAACAACATTGCCATATGGTGGATGGCCAGCCACAAAGGAATAGATGGAAATGAAAGAGCTGATGAAGAAGCAAAGACAGCTGCAACTGGACTGGAAGCCACCAGCCATATCCATTGTCTCCCCCAAATGCTCTGAACTGACCCTCTGCCCATTAGCATCTCTATATTACTACAAAAGCATCACAATGCAATAAAAATGCACTAGATCAACTGATGGGCCAAGTTGCAGCAGCACCCACACACAAGCAAAATCAATAGCAAACTACTATTAGGGTTGTTCCTAAACATCACCAAAACCCTCCAACAAAATCAGACCACAGCACTCATATGGCTAAGGATGACCCACTGCCCACTCAACAAATATCTACACCTGTCACATACCAGATTCACCGAGCCAAACTCCGGTCCTCCGGACTTAACTCCGAACTATCTTATTCACCTCCGGACCTTCTTTACTTGTTAAGTCTTGTTTTCCTTACTCTGGACCAACTCTGGACTTCCGTTACTTATCTCTTTGGTATGTTTCACCTTGACACCTCAGTTCCTCTGTCTTCCTGACATCTCTGTTCCTATGTCATTCTGACATCTCCATTCCTATGTCACTCTGACATCTCTCCATTATTGTTTTATCTTGACACTCTGTCACTCCTGTTTCACCTCCGAACCTTTGCACATTGTATGTCTACCTGACCTCGTTTCCACCTTAGTAATCTGCCTCCGATTTACTATATAATCTCCATATTTCTGTCTTGTATACCTCAGTCTGAATATCAACAGAACTTGACGTTCTCCACCTCTGTCTGTCTCCACTCTGCTCCGCCAGACCGAACTTGACTCTCCTCATCTTGTTCATCGTCCCTCTGACTTGAGTTCATAGTAACTCTTATTTGACCTCCGACCCTCCAACCTCCAAAATTGGGACACCGGACCTATGCAAGGCGCACCACATAAGGTGAAGCCAAGTCCTGGACCAACCAAACATAACAACTCCGGTGTTCTGGAGTTACACTCAGGGCACATCGACCGAGTTTAACACTTCCCTAGATTCCAGACTTCCAGATTCAAGAAACCATGCCTGGTCCTCTCAAGAATCACCATGTCTCATGACTCCCCAACATCACCATACCCATCCAGCACCAAAGAAAAAGGAGCTCTCTGTGGAGCTTTACATTCTGCAAGAGCCAAACAAGGCAAACAGAAATGACAGAGGACCACTGTGTCCTCTCAAGAAATATCTGAAGTAGAACCATCTGGATCCACATTCTCGTCAGCAATATCCAGATTCCTGTTCGGCGACCCTGAACCATCCCTGACCACTGCTGTCTCTGCACAGCAAACACCAGTACCAGCTCCTGTTCCAATCCCCGCTCCTGCTCTGACGACAACTTCATGTTACAATTTTCCTTGTTCATCAAGACACCTTCATCATTTCCTTCTGTCATAACCACGCATTCCCTTTTGCTTATACTTCTTATGATTCCTTCCTAGCCATATTCTATATGGACAACGTCCTTTTGATTCCTCTCTTCTGACTGTCTTATCCTTGGACTAATCCTTCTACAACATTCTCTTATACGTTGTGTGCTCTGATCTCTCCATAGTCATCAAGCCTTACTTTTGTTGGT
>JBBPKJ010001339.1:0-11285 GCA_038089195.1 Brasilioporus rufonigricans | reverse complement strand
TCTTATTACTCATACCCTGATCATAATATCTTACCTGAAAACTATTTTTGATGTTGTCAATAAGATTGCAAACACCTCTGACTTTGCATATTTACTAAAGAGGGGTACTGACATCAGCTTCAAAAATCTGTATGTATGGAATGAATTCTTAAACATATGTCTACATTTCTTGTATGGTTTCTGCTAATTGTAGGTGAATTCGGTTTTAGAAGACAAAAGGTGCCTCTAGATTCAGAAACAGGGGGTGAATACATTACCAAAAAATTCAAGGTTTGATAGGATTGAAGAGTAGGGGTCATTATAAGTTCACTTCTCTCAGAGAAGCCAAATTATCACTCCCCTCTTCCTCAAATACACCACCACTCAGATCATGTGACTGCCATCCACTATAACAAAAACTACAATTCTTCCCCCCTCCATGTCACCATCAATCACTAGCCCTGGGGTTGCCACTCCTTTTCCTGTCCTATCATCATTTTCTACCATTGAAACCACCACTCCACCTCTCATCATGTCATCATCAACAAGCACTCCACACCAACACCAACACCTCCAACTTTTCAGCCACCATCAATTCCATCTTCATATGTCAGCTTCACCATGAGTTCTGTTATGCTAGACCTTGGTAGGGGCTAGAGTAGTCCTGGATGGTGAGGTTGAAGGTTTTGGGTAGGTCTGAGAGACCATTGTAGGTTTCCCTTTGTAGGGCATGTGTCATATACCAGATTTCACCTCTGGTCCTCTGGACTCAACTCCAGTCTATCCTATTCAACTTTGGACTATCCATACTTGCTAAGTCTTTTCTTTCCTACTCTGGACCAACTCCAGACTTCCATTATTTACATCTCCAAATATGTTTCACCTTGACATCTCAGTTCTCCTGCCCTCTGACACCTCCATTCTTATATTACTCTGATATCTCTATTCTTGTGTTACTCTGACATCTTGCCATTCTTGTTTTACCTTGACACTCCATTGCTCCTGTTTCACCTCCATACCTTTGCACATTGCAGGTCTACCTGACCTTGTTTCCATCTTAATAATCAACCTCTGACTTAGTATATAATCTCCATACTTCTGTCCATATACCTTGGTCTGAATGTCAACAGAACCTGATGTTCTCCATCTCTGTCCATCTCTATTCCACTCTGCCCAATTGAACTTGACTCTCCTTGTCTTGTTCATTGTCCCTCTGACTTGAGTATTTAGCAACTCTCCTCTGACCTCCAATCCCCAAAAATTGGGACACTGGACCTATGCAAGGTGCTCCACATAAGATGAAGCTGAGTCCTGGACTGTCATATACCAGATTTCACCATGTCAAACTCTGGTCCTCTAGATCCAACTCCAGTCTACCTTATTTAACCTCAGACTATTTTTACTTGCTAAGTCTTGTCTTCTCTACTCTGAATCTACTTGGACTTCCATTACTTACATCTGCAAATATGTTTCACCTTGACATCTCAGTTCTCCTATTCTCTGATATCTCTGTTCCTACATCATCCTGACATCTCTGTTCCTATGTCACTCTGACATCTCCCCATTCTTGTTTTATCTTGACACTCCATTACTCCTGTTTCATCTCCATACCTTTGCACATTGTATGTCTACCCAATCTCATTTCCATCTTAGTAATCCACCTCCAATCCTTGTATATAATCTCCATACTTCTGTCCTGTGTACCTTAGTCTGAATATCAACACAACTTGACATTCTCCACCTCAGTTCATCTCTGTCCCACTCCATCTGACTGAACTTGACTCTCCTTGTCTTGCTTGTCATCTCTTTGACTTGAGTTCTTAGTAACTCTCATCTAACCTCTGACCCTCTAAAATCAGGACACTGGACTTATGCAAGGTGCACCACATAAGGTAAAGCCATGTCCCAAACCAACCAATACAACAACCCAAGTGTTCCGAAGTTACTCAGAGCATGTTTCCTGAGTTTAACAGTATATTCAGACTTCACTTGCATAAAGTGTTATCATAGCAACTAGAGTCACCTGTTCTTATCCTTGTGTATTCACTGATGCACACAATCCCCTCCATACTTTCAGTAGTAGCCACAGAGGCCAAGATCTCTTCAACCAGTTTCAGAGTTTCTTTGCTGGATGCACTCCAGGTTCAGCCTGTTAGGTCCCTGCTTGTCCACAATCTCCAACTCCAGGAGCCCACATTGAGAAAGTTCCTGATGGCAATGAGGTTCCTCTCCTGAGCTCACCATCACTCCATACTCCTATAGATCACATCTTTCACTTTTACTCTCCAGATGACCCTTCAAGTGACCCTGGAGATGACCTGTCTGATGGTGATCTTCCTAATGATGAATTTAACCCTTCCTCAGATCAAGAGCAAATTTCATGCAACATGTTTGGCAACTTAGCCAGTGCCATTTGTAGCCTTGCTTGCTCTGCTTGTTGCAAACACAAGCACATGCAATGGACCAAAGTCCAGGAAGCAGACCAGTTGGATGATACTGACACCTGCAAACTCTGGATCTTCCTAGTGCAATGTGAGCTCAACTTTCAAAACTGCTTCAAAGCTTTTACTACCAACCATGCTAAAGTTACCTTTGCCCAATCTTACCTCAAGGGTATGGCATTGGAATGGTTCAAATTAGACCTCATTCAGATGGAAGATCTGGCACTCTATCCAATCTGGATGGACAACTATAAGGAGTTTGTCCTAGAGCTCCAAATCAATTTTGGAACCATGTGATCTCATCAAAGACACAGCATCAGCTTGACAACCTGACTATGAAGGACAGTCATAAAATTAATAAGTATGTCATCAAATTTAATATGATTATATGCCAAATCCAGAGTTATGGAGCAGGTGTGTTATGCTAAACCTAGGTAGGGGCTAGAGTAATTCTGTAAAACAGGTGTTCCAGGTAATCGGATAAGTCTAATGGTCTGACAAAGCTTCTGCTTAGGTAAGCAGCAGAATGGTCTGGTATTCTGGTAGAGGTTTCTCCTATTGAAGCAGGGAGCTACTTTGGTAGCAACAAGACAAGGTTTAAAGCCTTGGACAAGGGTCCACTTAATAGTGGGACCAGGACTGAGGAGAAGAGATTGGATTGCTAGTGAAAGTACAGGAAGAACAAGAGTGAGGAAAAGTACAAGGGGATCACTGGGTTTATATACTACTAGACCTGCTTTAGGGCAGGCACAGGAAAGATGACTAATAAGCAATCAAAGCATACAGTGAGTAAGTGTAAATGAGTAATTGGCTAATAAGTCATCAGAGATGAGTCATGGCAAAGAAAAGAAAATGTTGTACCAGAGAATTGAACCAAGGACTTGATGAAGCATGAGAAACAGGGTATGTTACAATTTCCCTTGTACATCACAATACATTCATTATTTCCTTCTGTCATAACCACACTTTCCCCTTCGCTTATACTTCTTATGACTCCTTCTTAGTCATATTCTATGTGGACAATGTCCTCTTGACCCCTCTTTTCTAATCATCACATACTTGGACTAACTCTTCTACAATGTTCTCTCATACGTTGTGTATTCTGATCTCTCCATAGTCGTCAAGCCTTATTTCATTGGTTCGAATCCAACATTCCAGCTTAATTGACTTCCTTTAGTTACTTGGTCCGTGCAGTGGTTGTTCCTTGTTTACTCTTCTTGAATCTCCACTCTGAAGTTGTACTATAAAGACCCAAGAGGTCACCTCTGTGTACTTTAGCTAGTTCTACGTTTATCTAAATGCACTACTGTGCTCCTTGTGCCTCACCCTTGTAAAGTCTTGCTCTTTGGATGTTGTGTCTCTTTGTGAGTACCTCCCAAAGTCCAGGAAACTATAAGTCTTAAGCATAGAAGTGCTCTCAATGTTACAGGGTAAAGGTAAGTGAAAGAGGAAAGAAATCATAACAAGGTGCTCTCCAGCACCATTTCTATAACAGACTTCCAGACCATATCAAGAACAAGATCTTGTACATTGGAAAATCCCCTATCCTCACAGAACCCTACCAACTCACACAAGCCATCAACACACAATACTAGAAGTGTAAATCAGAGGTTAGTCATCAGGCAAAATCCTCTAACAACAATGCCTTCAGGACCTCCAACAAAACCTCCACTCCATCCAGCAACTCTGCCAGCACCTCTGGCTCCAAGGAGTTGAAGGGTAAGTCTAATAAGAATTACTTCAAGTCTTCCAACTCCAGCAATTCTGCTAAAATGTCTGCTGCACTGAAGTCAGATTTGTCATCCAAGCTTGACAAGGATAGCAAACTCACTCCCAAGGAATATAAGCAGCATTTTGACAACAAGGGTTGCATAATCTGTGCTGAAAATGACCATATGGCCAAGAATTGTCCAAAAGCCACACAAAACACAACCAAGGGATGTATGGCTAAGACAGCAACTCCAGAAGCTAAACCAGAGGCCTCTGCTCTGGAGGTGAAAAAATAAGTAGCAGCCTCCATGACTCCACATGAACTGGAGGCTATGTTGACTCCTTTTGTGCACCAAAGGAGATTCAATGAAATGCATCTGCTCTTTTAGACCCATGATCCCTGATGCCCTCCATTTTCTTCTTATCACACAAAATCCTGCCTTTTCCAACTCTCCTAAATTCTGGGTCCTCCAATTGCTTTATAGATTCTGCCTTCATGAGAAAACATGGTCTTTCAACCTACCCCATTCCTTCACTCTAACTCTGACTCTTTGATCAATCCTTGAATTCCACCATCTCCAAAGCCATCAATCTTTTTGTTCATTTCAAAACCAGTGACACCACTTCAACAACATTTTATGTTACTTTGCTGAATGGATCCTGTCTCCTTGTCCTAGGACACAATTGGCTGACCTCCACATTGTCCTCCCCCTCAACCTCTGCTTCTCCAGTCTCCTCTGTCCCCTCTAACTCCTTCACTTGTTGCTTCACAAGCAGCCTCAGCTCCCCTGCTAGACCTCTTCATGCATCCTCTCATGACTCCTTCCTCAACTCCACCAGCTTCCCTACTGCTTTCCTCACCTCCATCTCTTCCACTTCATTCATATCACCCAACTTTTCCACCTCCAACCCCTCCTCCCTGTAGATATCCTTGACCATGAGTTGGACCAGGCTGGCTAGCATCTCATACTGGCCCTTGAAGCCAGTCTGGACTGCACTCCAGAGCAACTTTATTAATACCACTAATTGGTGGACCTGCTCTGTCAACTTGCCAATCCCACACACCAACACCTCCATGCTTGCTTGCCCCCCCAATGGTTCCACTCCCTCCTCCATCCATGCTTGCTTCTTTGACTTCTTCTTTGACTTCTCCTCTGCTTCTTCCTCTGTTTTCTCTGCCTCCTTCACCCTTCACTTCCATGTCCATCACTCTGGCTTTTTCTCCCTAGGCTGATCACACCTCACCTTCACCTCTTTGCAGGCCATGCATGCTATGGACTTACCAGTCCTGGCCTCACATGCCAGGTTGAACTTGGTGCATCTCTTACACCTGTTCTCCTTGGCCTTGGCCTTCTCTTTGCTGGAACTTGGCCCTGCCTCCACCTACTCCCTCCAAATCCACTCCACCTGCAATTTTTTATTAGTCTGCTACCTCTGATGACTTCAGTATGACTCACCCTCTTCTTGGCCACCTTCTCACCCTTTGCTCATGCCCTCTCTGCCTTCTTCTCCACCCTCCAATATTCCTCTTCTGCTTTCTTCCATGCCTTCTCCTTCTTTGCCCTTGCTCACCTCCTCCATTCAGTGCACTTGGCATTCCAGACAACCTTGTCCTTATCAGAGTCCTCAGTGAGGCATGCATCAGCCCAGTTGCAAATATCATTGATGTCAGACATGATGGTGGGTACCAATGAGGATGCACTCTGAGCACCTGGACTATTTATCCAGTAATTCCAAACTCTGTTTTTCAACTCTGACACCAATCAACAAAGTCACATGTTAATGGCCTTCAAGGGTTCAGCCCTAAGAGGGGGAGACTGTCATATACCAGATTTTACCAAGTCAAATTCCAGTGCTCCAAACCCAACTCCAATCTACTTTATTTAACTCCAGACTATTCTTACTTGCTAAGTCTTATCTTCTTTACTCTGGACCTACTCTGGACTTCTGTTACTTACATCTCCAAATATGTTTCACCTTGACATCTCAGTTCCCCTGTCCTCTGACACCTCTATTCTTATGTCACTGAGACATCTCCATTCCTATATCATCCTGATATCTCTGTTCCTATGTCACTCTGACATCTCTCCATTCTGGTTTTATCTCGACACTCCATTACTCCTGTTTTACCTCTATACCTTTGTACATTGTATGTCTACCCAATCTTGTTTCCATTTTAGTAATCTGCCTCCAATCCTTGTATATAATCTCCATACTTCTATCCTGTATACCTTAGTCTGAATATCAACAGAACTTGATGTTCTCCACCTCTGTTCATCTCCATCCCACTCCACCTGACTGAACTTGACTCTCCTCATCTTGCTCATCATCTCTCCAACTTGAGTTCTTAGTAACTCTTATCTGACCTCAAACCCTCCAAAATTGGGACACTGGACCTACAGAAGGTGCACCATATAAGGTGAAGCCAAGTCCTGGACCAACCAATACAACAACTCTGGCATTCCAGTGTTACTCAGAGCATGTTGCCCAAGTTTAACAGTATATTCAGACTTCACTTGCATAAAGTCTTATCATGGCAATTAGAGTCACCTCTTCTCATTCTTGTGTATTCAGTGATGCACACAATTCCCTCCATACTTTCAGCAGTAGCCACAGAGGCCCAGACCTCATCCACCAGTTTCAGAGTTTCTCTACTGGATGCACTGCAGGTTCAGCCTGTCAGTTCCCTGCTTGTCCACAACCTCCAACTCCAGGAGCCTGCATTGAGGAAGTTCCCAATGGCACCAAGGTTCCTCTTCTGAGCTCACCATCCCTCCATACTCCTATAGATCACATTTTTCACCTCCACTCTCCAGAGAACCCTCCAAGTGACCCTGGAGATATCTATCTGACAATGATCTTCCTGATGATGAGTTTAACCCTGCCTCAGATGAAAAGCAAATTCCACATAGCATGTTTGGCAACTTAGCTAACACCATTCATAGCCTTATTCACTCCACTCATCACAAACCTGAGCATACACAATGGACCAAAGTCTGGGAACCAGACCAGTATAATGACACTGACCTCCACAAACTCCAGGTTTTCCTGGTCCAATGCAAGCTCAACTTTCAAAACTGCTTCAAAGCTTTCACTACCAACCATGCTAAAGTTACCTTTGCCCAATCTTACCTCAAGGATATGGCATTGGAATGGTTTGAACTGGACCTCCTCCAGATAGAAGATCTAGTACTCCATTTGATCTGGATGGACAACTATAAGGAGTTTGTTCTGGAACTCCAAATCAATTTTAGACTGCACAATCCCATTTGGAGATGCAGAGCATCAGCTTGACAACCTGACTATGAAGGATAGTCAGAAAATTAATCAGTATATCATTGGGTTTAACAGGATTGTGTCCCAAGTCCAGAGTTACAGAGAAGGTGCTCTCTAGCACCATTTCTATAATGGATTTCCAGCCTGTATCAAGGATGAGATCTCATGCACTGGAAAACCTTCTACCCTTACAGAATTCTGCCAACTCACACAAGCCATCAATGCATGATACTGGGAGTGTAAATCAGAGGTTAGTCATCAGGCAAAATCCTCTAACAACAATACCTCCAAAACCTCTGACAAAATCTCTGCTCCATCCAGCAACTCCACTAGCTTCTCCAGCTCCAAGGGGTCAAAGGGTAAGTCTAATAACAATAACTCCAAGTCTTCCAACTCTAGCAATTCCACAAAAGCCAAGCTCTTCCTACTTCATGTCTTCTCCAAGCACAGAGGTCCATCCTACATTATCTCTGATTGGAGTTCAAAGTTCATCTCCCACTTCTTCCTGTCTCTTGGAAAAGCTCTTGAAATCTGTCTTCACTTCACTTCCAGCTATCATTCTGAAGGTGATGGTCAAACCAAGTGTATGAACCAGACCATAGAGTAGTACCTCTGGATCTATTGTAACTACCAGCAAGACAACTGGTCCAAACTCCTTCCACTCATGAATTTGGCATACAATAATGCTCCAAATGCTACCACTGGTCTTTCTCCATTCTTTGCCAACCAAGGTTACCACCATAATCTTGCAATTCATCCTGAACATGACCTTACCTTCATCCAAGCCCAAGAATACTCCATAGACCTTGATTCCATCCATCAATTCCTCCATGAGAAGATAGCCTCCACTGTTAAACTTGGATGATGTGCTCCAAGTAACTCTGGAACACTGGAGTTGTTGTATTAGTTGGTTTAGGACTTGGCTTCACCTTATGTGGTGTGCCTTGCATAGATCCAGTGTCCTCAGTTTGGAGGGTCAGAGGTCAGGTGAGAGTTACTAAGAACTCAAGCTGGAGAGATGATAAACAAGACAAGGAAAGTCAAGTTCAGTCAGGCAAAGTAGAATGGAGATGGACAGTGATGGAGAATGTCATGTTCTGTTGATATTCAGACTAAGGTATATGGACAAAAGTACAGAGATTGATTATATACTAGAATCAGAGGCAGAATACTATGATGGAAACAAGATTTGGTAGACCTACAATATGCAAAGGTATGGAGGTGAAACAGGAGTAACAGAGTATCAAGATAAAACAAGACTAGAGAGATGACAGGATGATGCAGGAATGGGGATGTCTGAGTGACATAAGAATGGATGTGTCAGAGGACAAGGGAACTGAGATGTCAAGGTGAAACATATTCAGAGATATACAGTGACTCCAAAAACTGGCCCAATGTTTGATCCAAATCCAGTGTGTAAAGCATACTGCAATCATATGAATGAATTAGACCTTGCTTTGGTGGAACATATTGTAGTATAATTCCCTAGCCACAGCTTTGCCTCATTTATCACATGATTCTATTCAATTGCTGCCAAGATCTGACCATTACAAAATGAACACCTCATTGGACCAGTTTTGTCACTTTTGATTTGAAGATTGACATCTCTATCAAATCAAGCTATATTTGGCTTTGTTTGTGTTATAAACAAAGATGCATATGTAAATAGTATGTCTGAGTTTAAAAATACTCTGACACATCTTTATTCTCTACTTCTATTACCATGCAATCTCTTATAGGTGATCAAAAGCCTACTATCTTTGCTTGACTTGATGCTGGCCACTTACCCCATATTATTGCCACCAAGCTTGGTGTTTGATGTACTACAATATCAAGGGTATCCTTCCATGAGTGCCTAGACCTTCAGAAGTCCACCAGTGATCATCTATCCAAGATTTCTCCTATCAATATTCATTATTCTATTTATTTTGTCCCCTCTTGTAGAGCAAAGAATGCTATTCATCCTTCAAAATTTGAAGGTAAGGATCACCATCCATCCTACAATCCATCTTTATAGAATAGCCAATTCTCTCCTAAGTCATATAGTCCAAAATCATTACAAAATATCCATCATACTTGATGGTATTCTGCACTAGCCTATCATTGAGCCTTTTACCTAGCCTTTTCCACATCCATTTCTGATCCAAGGTGATTAATTTGGGTCTTATAAGATCATATCACCATTTCTGGTCTCCTTTAGTCCAATTCTTGTGCAAAGCTTTTCTACATTTTATAATGTTTCAATGAAGAAAGTGCATATAAATAACTTATATTCCATAACATTACTATATGATCTGAATGATGTATACAACAAATGATAATTATAATCAAGATTTGTGGGGCATGAAAAGACACAATTATAATTGTATTCATCCAATTCAATAGATGTATGAAATGAAATTGAAGTGTGAAGTATTACACTCATAATAGAGCATAGCCTCAAAAGATCAGTGGATCAGATGATCAAAGGTTTCAGCTGTATATTATACTGGGAAGTGTTCTTGGTCTAGTGCAAGAATGTGATGAGTGGTTCAATGGGTTTAATGATAGCCTTCACTCAAGAATAGAAGGGAGTCTCTGGGGATAAGGATAGGATTTGAGGAGATCTAGACTAAGGTTACAGGATATGATATGAAGGGTTTATATATCCCTAGTATTGGTTAAGGGTAGGCATATTGAGTCAGTGATGAGTAATCAATGACTAAAAGAAATGAAGTAATCGGCCAATTGATAAAGCAACTTGACTAAGTGAGAAGGCATGACTTGAACATGCAAAGTAAAGTTCTTAGCCAAGGTGAAAGATAAGTCAAGATAAAAGAAATAAAAAGAAAAGGAAAGAAAGTAATTGTAACATGAAGTATATTTAAAAAGTTCAAAAGTATAGAATCACTGAAACCACTGGAACTACTGGAATGACAATCAGACTTTAAGTACATGTGAATGCTATACCTAGGAACATATTAGCCATGTAGTGGTACATATGATACATATATCAGCCCATTTCACTATAATATTTGCTCTGTATTTATGAAGTGATGAAATATGGCTAGGTGATAAGAAGGCAGTGCTGTACTATATTTGTTAAGTTTGTGACATATAAAGATGGTAGCTAAATATACTAATGGATGTGGGGTGAAGATTACCTTATATGAAAAAGAGATTACTGATGACAATATACCATCATTGATATCTATACATTGTATGGATATAAAAAATGTATAATCTAAGATGCTGAAAATTGAACTTTGTTGTGTGTTTATAAAAAGTGATAAAGTATAGTTAGGTAATGAGAGGGAGGTAGTGTACTGTACTTGTTAAGTTTGTATGATGTAAAGATGATAGCTAAATTTGCTAATGGATGTGGAATCAAGATTACCTTGTGTGAAAGAGATTATGTAATGTCAAAGGGCACTTGTGTGCTTGAGGTAATGCATCCTGGACTCTAGGAGGTACTCACAAAGAGACACAATGTCTAGAGAGCAAGGATTTGAATGGGAATCACACTGAGTGAGCACAGTAGTGTGTAGAATAAATGTAGAACTAGCTAGAGAGTACAAAGTGCTATCTAGTGAGTTCTTATTGTACAATTGAATTGGAGAAGAAATCATATGTAAACACAGACAAATAGGGATCCACCACTGCACTGACAAGTCTGACAAATAGAGAGCTTAGCTAAGCAGGAACACTGGACTCAAACCAGCAAAAAGAAAGGCTTAGTGAAAAGATGAGGAGATTGGAGTATGCAATACTATGAGAGAAACATTGTAGGAGGATAAGTCCAAGGGAAGAGTTAGTTGAAGAAGATAGGCATAACAAGGATGTCCTCAGGGTAGAGCATAGTGATGAAGGAGAAGAAACTTGTGTGCACAAAAGGAAAGG
>JBBPKJ010001338.1:0-10207 GCA_038089195.1 Brasilioporus rufonigricans | reverse complement strand
TCATCTCCATCTTTGTCAACCCGGCCCAGTTTGCACCGCACGAAGATTTGGCCACTTATCCGCGCACACTCGCTCGCGATCTTGAACAGTTATCACAGCAGCAGATGACCGTCTCTGGTGACGTCCGCACCACCTCGGCAGTGTTCTTTCCTGGCGTTTCGGACATTTATCCCTCCGGGATACCCCAGGACGTCTCCTTGCAAAAGGGCACGTTCGTTGAGGTCAAGGGGTATAGCCACCAGATGGAAGGCACGAGCCGACCCCACTTCTTCAGGGGCGTCGCGACGGCCGTCGTCAAGCTCTTCAATGTCATTCTGGCGCGTCTCTTCCTCCGTCGATCGCGTCTTGGACACTAACGCGACGCCCAGCCAACGAACGCATATTTCGGTCAAAAAGATATCCAGCAATCGTTGTTGCTGCGTCGCATGTGTCGCGACTTGCTCTTCACATACCCACATGTGGATCACCTCCACATCGTCCCAACTGGGCGCGATGTCGATGGATTAGCCTTGTCGTCGAGGAACGTATACCTGTCGACGATAGAACGTTCGGTCGCAAATACGCTTTACAAAGCACTGCAGGCAGGCGAGTCTGGCTGGTTGGCGGGGGAGACCAAGGACGCGTGTATACGCGCGGCTGAGACTCTCGTTGCGGATACGGCCAGGGAAGCTACTACTAGGGGAATCGAGATGAGGCTAGACTATATCGAGATGAACGATGTGGATACCTTTGATGTCTTGGACGGCCAGTTGCGGGGACAGTTGGCTGGCGGTAAACCTGTGATATTGAGTGGCGCTGTTTGGGTGGGGAAAACGAGGCTGATTGACAATATCGTCATTGGTGAGCTTGGACCTGCTCAATGATAGGATAGATCAACGTTACTCAGGGGCTATTGTAAGACTATTAACCAGTGGCTGTGTACTATCCCCACATTTCTTGAATCTTGACACAATGCGCGAATCGAGGATAAGGCTGAGCACTGGGACGGTGCCTTCACCGCAGCTGGAGCGGCTGGCGGCGTCGCATCCATTCGTCCAACAAGTTTGTCCTTTCAGTTTCATTTCCGGGACCCGTGGTTCATCTTTGCGACAGATCGACATCGTCTTGTCGTCACGTACCAGTACCGTGCAAGGCGATGCCTTCACGTCCCTCAAAACGTCCTACTCGACTGCTCAGTTCACTCTCTCCGAACTTTACGAGCACGCCTCGCGCCTGATCACACCAGACGTGTCAGTCCCAGACGAGTTCTATCCCACACCGTCCGATCGTTGACGTTGACGGTTTACCCTGATTCCTGATTAGGCCTTTCAAAGCCGTCCCTATTTCCATTCAACGCGACGCCGACGACACGTGGTGCATCGACCCACGGGGTGTCCTCACGCTCTGCGTGTCGAAAAGCCTGTACGAGCAGCTCGGGTTGGTGGGCGCGAAACACCCGTTCAAGGGGTGTCCGGAACGATACAGTGCGTCGTCTTCCCGCCTCCACATCGACGGGGGTGATTTCCGGATCAGTTGGCGCGAGAAGTGACACGTGGTTGGTATGTATAGTGATTCGCGTGCCGCTGAAGCAAGCAACGACGAGCGTTGCGGTGAGGGCGCGACAGCGGGACGCGTTGGGTATTTGGGATCGTGTGAGGGCAGAACAAGGGTTGGGACGGTGGCACGTTGCGTACGTCGGCGGTGTGTCGCCCCTGGGTTCCTACATCTCTCTTTACTCGTTGACGCGATGAGTTTGCAGGTCCGTCCACGCTCGCGCCTGTGGACCTCCCCGAGGGGCACGCGGTGACAGATGTGACGGCGCGCATACGACGCGATGAGGACGTGTACGTTCCCCACGTCGGTGACCTCGTTCAATCGTCCGAAGAAACTGCAGAGGACCACCAAGAGCGCCTCGAACCGCTCTTTGAATGGGTCGGCATGGCTTGCTTGGGTGCGCAGAGGCGAGTACCCTCACCCATGGTCACCGTCTTTCCAAAGCACCCCTCTGCTCATGTCGCGTTCCGTGTCGAAACAGACTACGCGCCAACGATCGCGTCGACCCATACGTTGCCGTGTACGAAGCACCCGCCCCAAACGCGATCGAGGACATCACGCATATACGCTGGCAAGGCTTGATGAATGGCACTTTTGTCCGATCCGTGATCGATACCGCCGTGTACGTGCTTCCTCCTTTTCCCGTTCTTTCCCGTTCTCCTTTCACATTTTCACGTTTGTTTCCCGCTCTTCCCGCGCTCGACGCGTGGACGCCATGCGGATGGCTGACGTAGGTCTGCCCTAGGTCGATCTTGTCGACGTCACAACCAAGCGGAGATAACACCATCTTTATCTCAATTACACTGCACGCTAATCTCGTGACGCCTGTGTCATACTTGCCCGAGTCCCCTGCTAAAGAAGCGCCCCCGAGGGTGCCTGGTCTGGAAGCAGAAGACACCGCATGCGTGCTTCTGTCCAAGTCACTGACCAAATCCACGTTCGCGATCGCTGAGAACGTTGGCAAGTGGGATGCTCGATGGGGTTGATCACGCACAGTATATACATTGGAAAGCAAACGAGATTCGAGAACCAAGCCCTAAGCCAGTCTAATCTAGTCACTTGCCGCAACACAATAAACTATAGAAAGCACATGATGGTACAGCAAAGCATGCGTTGGTAGCACTTTGCGGTCGGTGTGTATATATGATGCATAAGTGAGCGGATTAGATGTGCGTAGAAGACTATATAAATGACGGTAGATGCGTGCGAGAACGTCCCTCAGAACCCAAAAGTAGATGCAGCAGAGGCCAGGAAAGAATGGAAGAGAGTATTTGAGAGGCATACGACGAGTTGGAATTTAGACAGTTACATCGCGGATACGAATGAGTGCGGGGGAAAGGTGTGTATAGGATGTGCGAGCGTGTGGATTGGTGAAAGGACTGCCAGAGGATGGCGAAGCAGGGTGACTGGGGTTGCGCGCCCATGTATAGAGTCTAGGAGTGCTAGTGGGCGGGGGAGACATGGAAACATGTGTCACGGGGGTCTGACGTGGGGGAGTAGAAGGTGATGGTAGCGCACGGTCGTCGAACGTGGCAGAGCGGCGAGAGGCAGAAGGCACAGGGATAGGCGCGCTCGGCGCGGGCACAGGAAACGACTCCTCGCGATGCGAGTAAGCACGGTAAGGACCTCCTCGGAACGCGGACCTCGACGCAAGCCTGCGTCGCGGAAGCAACTCGCGCGGCCGTCCCGGCTCAGTCGCCTGAGATCCCCATCGCAGCTCTGCGGGCAGGGGGCGCGTAGCGAGGCGGACGCGCACAGCAGGCTCCGATTCTACCTCGTCAGTCTGTGCGATGGTGTGGAACGCATCCACGACGAGCTGTGTGTGATCTGCGGGGCTGGTAGCGAGCGGGCTATCGTTGTCGCTCAGGCTGCTCTCGGATGTGATCGGGCTCGCATTGCCCATCCGAACGACCAGCATGTCCCTTTCTTCTTCTTCTTCTTCTTCCTCCTCATCTATCTCGTCGACCTCCTCTCCCGGGGTGACGGACGTGACGGGGTCAATGAAGTCCTCATACACGGCGTTTTCGTTGTCAAAGAACTCGTCCGAGTCAGGATCAAAGGCGTTGAGATAAGACCATTTCTCGCAACTCGGCGGTTCTGGGTCCCAGACTGCGGGCGTGGTGATAAAGGCACGCGAATAAAGAGGGCGACCCATCAGGACGAATTTTGTGGGCTTTTTTTTTGGCTAATAAAACAAGTTGAGACGAAGAGGGAGGTTGGATGTGGTGGGGTATAAAAATCGGGGCGCTCGTCGACTCACGCGGGTCGGTATTTTAAATACAAGGGTCGCGCTGTCCTGTAACCAGTTTAGGGCAGGTGCGGCGTTAAGCGGACTCGAGGTGTTCCTCCTTCGAGTCTTGACACTGGCGGAGGGAAATCATTTGGGTAAATTTACTTGCAGTATCTCACAATGAACTCACGGACTGAATAGAGTCGACCTCGAGCGTGCCCACGACCATCCCACCTGACACTGCCCGATGGCAACGGACGGTCCGCCTTGGTGGAGTTGGTCAATCATCCACCCTTTTGTTTCTCTTCAACAATGCCACCATCTCCACATCATGGGACCCGTTGCAACGTTGTGCTGGCAGGCTGACTCTCCGAATGATCCTTCTCGTGATCGAATCAAGGGCTGGCTGATTTTGGACGCGTCTGATTCATCCTGTGGTGATTTCTCTTCGCGCTTGGCAGGCCTCCGAGGAAGTCCTTGCCCAACGCGATCCTTGAGTCCAGTGCAAGCTTGGCTGTTGCGCATCGGTCTTCTTCCCACTTCGTCGGACACCCATTTCGGTGGCGGTAGTTCACGACCAATAGAACACCCACGGTAATTCCAGACCCTCGTCGAGCCCGCAAGGACCGAGGTCGAGTCTCTGAAGCTCGTCCGTGTGCATACTTGCCATATCTTGGCATTCCTCCAGTCCCAACAGTCAGCATCTTTAATCTCCGCCTGCCCACCAATCATCGTTCGACCGTGCCCGCAGCTGATTCGCACCGGGTGTAATACGCTATCGTTGTACCTTAATCTCGTCCTTGTCCACGGATTCTTCCGGTGCTAGGACGTCTCCATTCTAGTTCGTGTGCCTTCTTCGGCTCCAAAAAGCACAAGGCACGGTCATAATTCTCCACCGTTTGCGTAAACGCACGGCGAGCGTCTACCGCCATCATAGGGTATATCGATATCCGCTCCACCGATCTCCCTTCTCCTGCTTGGCTTCTTCCACGCTCCCAAATTCACCGTTCGCCTCGAACCCCCCACCATACCCAGCAATCAACTCATCCCTCTCCCCACGCTCCCGGCGTGCATTCTCCGCCTTGAGCAAAAATCTCACAGCTATGGTCGAGACCAGCCCAAAACAAATGTACATCAACACGAGCCCGTGCCCCAAGGGGTACCACGGCGTTTGGTTCGCACGGTACACGTTGGAGCTAACTGCGCCCTGAATGTTTCCACTGCAAAGATCATTGCCGTCAGCCGCATATGTAAACGTTCGTGGAGTGGGAACGTACATGGAGATAATCATTCCGAGCGAAACGCTCCGTTTGTAGGATCCTTCGACGTTATTCGCAGCCCATGCGCTACGGTATGTCGTCAGTTTCTTGGCGGGAACATGTGATCATGAGCGCACACTCACGCAGTGTTGGCTATTTGTTTATGCGTCACTCACGGTGAATACCCACGAACGCGACTGATGCGACACTCACGGATGCACGGATAAATCCCACTGCGAGATGGATGGCGATGAGGACGAACGACACATCCGGGGAAAGGTGCTCACCAAGCTGCTAGATATACCGCGAAGTACGAGAGCGCCGCGTTACGCGAACTGATCAAAATGATGTATCCCGTTGCAGCTGGACGTACGCAACGATCACGTCTTTGACTACATGTATATGTCGAGCTGTCAATCGATCACGTACCGATGAGGAGGCAGCCACTGTAAATTGACGCACGCCGTAAGCCACGTCATGCGCAATCGAAAAAGGGGGGCGTCTAGGACGTACAGGTTAAACAACCCACGATTACCATAACGGTCGGCCAAGAAGCCGATGGTGCAAGTGACTATACACGCTACCGCGTACACGGGCACTGTCAACAAGTTTGCGACGGTCGCCTTGTACCCTGCACGCCATCAGTCCACGTTCCTCGAAACGTGTCGCACGAGGCCAACTCACCAAGCTGTTGGTGAGAGAAGACACCTGAGTGCATGCTCAAAAAACAAGCTCGAGCAAGGAAAACACACCTGAGAGATGATGCTCGGCAAGAACAACGAAAACGCGTACAACGGCATATCGCTCCCAGAGTACACGATCACTATCGTCCGTTCAGTCATCCCCAACGACGACATCGATCCAAATCCGAGACGAGACCTACTATAGAGATACGTCTTCCAATCCGTCAAACTTGCCGTGATGTTCTTCCATTTGAGCCGCTCGCCGGCGGCGCTGAACTGGTCGTCCCCCTGGAGTCGCCGGACGACGACTGTCCGCTCTGCCTCTGTCAAGAACGTCGCGTCGTCCGGGAAATCGACGACAATCCAATACGAGAGAGCGCCCGCGACGATCGTCACGAGACCCTCGAGGATGAATATCCAAGCCCAGGCAGGTTTCCCGCCGATGCCGCTCATCTTGGAGATGGCAGCCTATACACACACCCGGAGGTGAGCGGGAGATTCGGATAGGTGGCGGACGAGCGTGCTTACGGCGAGGAGACCACCGAATGCGCCGGATACGGTCGCTGCGGAGAAGAATATCGCTATCCTGACCCCAAACTCGCTGCGCTTGTACCAGCTGTCATCGCCGTCAGCAAGAGAAGGAAAAGCCATCCTGTTCCAGTCCGGCGACGAGGACGTACCAAGAAAGGTAGTATGTCACGCCCGGGAACAGCCCAGCCTCGAACATGCCGAGCAGCCAGCGCATCGCTATCATGTGCACGATATCAAACACAGTTTATTGGTGGACGACAGATACGCACCCATGAGACCGTTGAAATTCTGAACGAGTCCTTGCATCGTCTGCCAGTGCATCAGGAAATCGGATCATCCGACGCAGCATTTCCGTACCATCGAGATACCCCACAGTAACATAAGGGTAGACAGCCAAATGGACGGCCGCAGGCGCTTTAGAATGACGTTGGAAGGAACCTGCCAATCCAGAAACGTCCATTGCAACGGGGCACACGATCGAAAACGCCAGTCACTCGCCTCAAAGATGGCATATGAGATGAAGAACAGCGTCAAACAGAGCAAATACTGCGTATCCGACAATCGCAGATCCTTTTCCAAGCCGTACAACTAAACGTCACGGTCGTCGAGAAGACGATCGGACGAGGGGGTCAATTCGAATGCACGCGCGCATGCCAACGAGCCCGAGAGCCCCTGGCAGCCTGAGACCCACGCTCACCTTGGCATTCCCGATGCTCGTCCGGTCCAGAAACGCAAGCAAGTACAAAAACGCCAACCACGGAATCGTGCGCGAGTCCACCTTGCGCATCAGCTTGCGTTCGTCGACGCCCGACACGTCCACGTCGGGGTTGTACACCCCTGCACTGTGTAGTGGCGACGACGCATGCTTCACGTCCAAGTCTAGGTTCTGGGCGTCGTCGATCTGGGAGGTGTGTCCCTTGTCGGAGAGGCTGTCAGGCGAGGGAGGCGGTGCGGTGAGTTTTGTCATGGTCGTAAGCTTGCCAGATAATCGTGCGCCTTGTCTGATCCTCCGGCGTCTAGGTGCGAGCGGGGATAAAGGGGGGGAAAGGGCAAGCCCATTTAACAGCCCTCACGCTATATACCGTTCGCCGGAGACTGCACCACTGCTGGCGCTCGGACGCTTTTGCACGGCGATGCTATCGCACCTGGGTACGGCTGTCGGTTAACCCGGGCGGACGTTCCACCCCTGATATCCCGCGTGAACGACAACCAGGAGGACGATGGCCTGCCAATCAGATACCGTTGCATAACTACTATCGTGACACATGGCCGTTCGGTAAGCCACATGCTGCCTCCGTTTACCCCACATTCGTCATCGTGGTATCCCTTGGCGCGAGGAAAAACATTGTCTTCTGAAAATAACATGGCATTCGGTGGCTCCATGTCACGAGCGCTGACGCGGAGATGGCAAATGTGTGAATGAGGATGATAGTTGCGCTCGTTGGTACCTGTGCGAGGCACCTCGAAAGGAGTCAGTATACACACGCGACCAACTGGAAGGAAGAAATTGTTTCCGCGGAGGACAAACGTCGACGTGCAGCTGCGCGTACCTCGTACCTCGGACATGCGGACCGAATGAGTAACACACACGCCCATGCGCAAGTGGGAGAAGTAGCAACACCAACACCCTGATCATGATGGATTGCAGTACTCGAGATAACAGTAAACGGAGAGAAGACACTGATCCCATGAACGTTGATACGGTGCTCAAACACCTCATCTTCCCAACTTGATGCGGGTGATCGGTTCACCCACAGAGGATGCCAAGCGATCCCCAAACGACCACATCGAGTGCTATTGCGCCCGACGAGCAACGTTCCATGGTGACTACGGGTCTCCGCTCATCTCTAGCAATGCTTCGATACTCTTCCCTAGGTCCCCGCCATTCGCTTCGAGCACCCAATCGCGCACCTCGGCATCCGTGCTTGGGAATATCTGTGCAAGCGTACTACGAGAAGCAGCGCTGGCGTGCGCGTGTGCCCTATCAATCTCGGCTTGGACGGCCGACAAGTCAAGAGAGGGGGTTGGGGTCCGGGAAATATGTTGTGCCTGAGAGGGTGGCTGCAAATGTGGGGGGAGGGGACTCGGATAAGGACCGGCCCAGGGAACAACGCCAGGAATAACCGTGGGAGTGACCGTGGGTTTCAATGTCCCAGACGCGTCCTCTACTGGGCCACCGGGCGGGGGTGGAACAGGTGACGGCTTGCGAACGCGGGGTTGATACGTCGTCTGAATGGGCGGTTTTAGAACCTCTTGTCTGATCTTGGGTGTACTTGGCCTAAATTGAGCAATCTGATCAGGATGGGCCCAATGCCGTTCGGTTTGATTGTCTGACCCTTCTTGTGCCCGTTCTCGTGCGAGTTCAAACGGCGCAAATGGACCCGGGAGATAGGACATCTTTTCATCGAGGGCATCGCTAAAAATGCGACTAATTGCCCCGAGAGGCTTGGACACTGCATCCCCGGTCTTTTGAAGCAGCCGGCGTGCATCTTCGCCTATACTCTGTGCTTGAGAGGGAACGGATAAGGTGAGCGGCTGAGCGGATTCTTCTCCTGCGTGCGGAGAGAAAAAGGGAGATTTGGCAGAAGGCGCAAACGAGGACGTGGGCGACGTGGGCGAAGAAGGTATCGAGGGAGGCAGGGATTGGATGGCTAGTTCGACGTTCCTACGAAGCGTTATGAGCGCGGGGAAACGCCATATTGACGATGCTGACCGCTCAAACTCCTCTTGAGTGATAACGGAAAGAGACGTATGGTCCATTGTCTCAATGAATTGAACTGCCCCCATCTATGTCGGATCTCGCATGTAAATAGACTCGAGATTCGCCGAGGCATCCATACTCACGAGACTTGAGAGGTAATAGCCCGCTTCGCTTTGCAGCTTCGCGGGGTTCCGGAAGCGGTTTATGAATCTATCATAGTACGTTTGTGAACGAGGGGTCGAGAATGGGAGAGTAGGCATACTCTACGTTGGAAAGAAGGTGGTGTGGATTCGCTTTGAGAACGACGAATATGAGGAGGGGTACAAACGAGTCTGCTCCTTCGTCTTTTCGCAAGTGACGGAGAAGGCCTTGGCATCAACATGGTGGTCAGAGATTCGCAGGTACGAAAATAAGGCGAAGGACTAACCAAATATGACTTTGCAGCAATTGAGGATGCAGATCAATTTGTCCCTCGGTGCTTTGTAGTGATTCACTTTACATAATTCTTTGCGGAAAAGGGTCAGGTGGACGAGGCGGGGTATAAATGAAAGAAGACCTTGTTGTGCGAATTCGAGAAAGCCGGGAATGCCTGGTTCTTTGCTTTCTAGTTCGGGGATGTCGAGGTGGGACGGATTTATCCAATGGAACAAGTTGATGCGCTGTGCGAGGATTCGATCGCGTTCGAGGTCGTCTGCGGTGACGGGGCGTGGCGGGTTGAGTAGGGGGAGGGAAGGCGTGAAGGTGCTGGAAGACGGGGTGAACGAGGTGGCAAGGTGAGTGTGTCAGGCGACGAACAAGTCGTAGAGTTTATTCATGACGAGTTTCTCCATGCCCTCCATCGCGTTGTCGAACTCGACGTCGGACGCGTTTCGCCAGACGTCTGACTCTCTCATCTTTGTGGCGATGAACTGGGGTGACGACTTAGCTGGATCAGCTGGATGGTGGTGGCAAGTGCGTACGTTCAAAAAGTCGTTGATGACCTTGACCTGGTCGTTTACGGCGAACGTCCGCTTTGCAAAGTTGCTGAGAAAGCTGGACACGCGAGGTGGTCAGCGGTGGGAGGGAGGGGTAGAGAAGGACTTGCGATCTAAGGTACTTTGCGACGGGCTCTGCGCCGCGGGACTTGATCTGGTCGAGAAAGGACTGAAAGTCAAACTGTGGGTGAGGGGCGGCGGAGGGGGGTGTTGGGGAGCGGGGGGGGGGGGGCGGTGGGCTGGGCGGGTGTTGCTGTGGAGTGGCGGTGGGCAGGAGGGCGCGGGCGCGGGCGGCA